>PNEQ01110190.1:41353-52530 GCA_003012365.1 Medauroidea extradentata
ACTCTGCTAGTTCTCCTTTCATGCACTCTACATGAAAATAAAATATGTTGGTATAACTGTAATTTATGTAGTTGTAACGGCTTGAAAGTTACAGTTTTTTTTTTTTTTTTTAGTTTTAAGAAATTACGCGAAATTGATCTATTCTTGGAAATAAAAATTTCGTAGTATGATTGTATTTCACCAAAGGGATAATATCAACGAGAATCGAATACACGTCTTGGGAAAAATTGCAAAATATTGCTACGGTAACTTAACAAAAAAATTTTTTACAAAATTTAAAAATTAAAAAAAAGTGCTTTACCAATTTTAAAATTAGGGGTTAAAATGTTGATTGAGTTTTTAATTTTTAGTACCCTTAAAAGTCCTTAAAGCTATGCGAACTGTCAATGCGCTGTGGTGGATATCTAGGGTAACAAGAGCTGTCACGGGAAATTCGTTTTGACGAAATTATTCTATTCTACAATATGTTATCATTCGACACTTAGTTTACTACAGGATATTTTATTTTAATTGAGTGTGAAACTTAGCAACAGTTGTTCCTTAGACCCATGAAAGCGATTTGCGCAAAACGGACAACGAAAATCACTTATGACGTAGCAGGCACCATTGTCAAAATAGCAGTTTTTTTATGATTGTAACATTATTTATTTGCGGCTATCAACAACCAAATAAAGTGCATTTCAATCTGTAAACAGATCTTACTGTGTATTTAAATAGCGTATCAAAGAATGTTGAACACATCAGAACAACTTGTAGTACAGTTAGTCAATATTTTAACTATTTCAAATACGAAATCACTCAACACTGAAGTGTAGGCCTTTATTCAACTAACAGTATCTTTAGTACACCATTATTAGTGCTGTTTGATGTTCATATTTTAAATTATTATTTAATTTTGTAAGATATCATACTTATTTGGAATATTCAACATGTTCAATGATACTCGAAAATGTTCAACTGTGTTCATTAAAAGGGTTTTTCATGTCGATATTGCTTGTCATCACTGTTGGTCATAAGTATAGTGATGTAAATACCTGTCCGATGAAGAAATAACATGTCTGGTTAACTACGCCAGCAGGTTCCCGAGAAATTGGCCTATTTCCGCTGCAGAAATTTGTTTCAAACTTCTAAGGTTTTTTTTTATCGGCTAACTTCAGACTTGTACGGTGTGTGAATACAGAACCTACGGTTTTTGCTCATACTGAAAAATTTTACAAGTGCAGTTTCCGTTTTAACAAAACTGAGTTCAAAATGCTCAAAATATAGAGAGCAAACTAAGTGAAGCGATAAAGTCTTCAGATGGAGGTTGATCGCCAGTGTTATGATGAGGCTGGCGGGATCTTTGCAAGTTGAACAGCAGTAGTTCACCACACATAATTGTCTAACCAGCACAGCTTCTGGACAAGTATTTGCAAATATTTAAGTAGACACAGCGCGGCAGTGCGAACAGCAGAACCTCCTAATCCTACACCTAGAAACGAGGACAATAGTTGCCACATATAGGGCAATATAGGAGCGTGTGGTGATATCGAAAGTGTGTGTTTGCTTCATATCAACGCCTGGGTCACTTCTACAAACAGGGCGCTGTTATGATTCACCCAGATATCAATTGAATGATGGTTGGAATGAATTAGTGTCTGTTTGTGGAGATTGCCTACCATTCTTGAGTTGCAGCCCGACTCCTATTGTGTGACTGAATTAAAGGTAGATTCATAAGAGTTCAAGTTAACAACAATACACCAGTTCGTCTAGATCCTACGACATTCCCATTATCGTAGCAGTGACATCACTATACACAACGTGTCTAAGGTGGGAATGTCGGCCTAACTAAATTGACTCTTTCAAGTATAACGCAACTTGTTAATTGAAGACCTCGGGATTAAATAATTATAACACACTTTGTAAGACAGCCGTTAAAAAAATGCCTTCCAAAAATTTAAAACAAATAGTTATTTACAAAATACTAAGGTAGTTTAGTTTAAACCGCATAATAAATTATAAATGTATGTAACCATCTTGTCTAGATTTAAAATACTTTATTACACATAAGCTGAAAACTACAGGAATGATGGTTATCATTATTTACTCCCAAGGTCTTCAATTATAAGTGTGAAATTACACGTACATTTCTTGGGTATTTTTCGCTTTTTGTATGGGTAATTTTAAAAAAAAACTACATTTTGTTAAACTGAACACAAATAGCCTAATTCCGAAAATAGAATTCGGGGTACAAACGTTCTGGGGGGGAGGGGGGAAGTATCAAAAACCTACAGATTAGTAAACAAACACGTACATGTTAAATTACACATCTTGGGGATGTGTAAACAAAACCATCTATGTTGTATCGTTTATTCAATTGGTGTAGTTTTTTATATTATACTATCATTGTTAAAACGCATTCATGTCTGTTTAATCTTAGTAGTTGTGCAAGGTAGTTATACAGCTACATAATTTTGTAAATTGCGTTTGTATCATAGTAGAAAAAAACAAAAATGGTAGAAACTTACGAGTTACGGAGAATAATTTCACAGCTATATTAATTGTATAAATTGCAATTACACCTTTAGGAGGAAAACACTAGTTACGAGGAAACTTACCCGCTCATGTCTTTGAAATTTTCAAATTATTTGCACAGTTAGTAAGTGAAGCTACAATGATTATATTAAAAACGCCCTAATCCTACCGCTTGTGTTTAAAATAAACGTGTATCTTCTTTAACAATGGCTTGAACACTTAAGTTATGTTTATAACGTACAAACATTATGTCTTTTAATTTTTGGAGCAAGTCATATTTGTGTAGGCACATAAAATAGGTACACAAGTTTATGTTACAAGGTTAAACTCAAATCAGCTTAGTAACCAAACAATTTTCTGTTAGGATGAAAAATGTTTCCATAGTTGAGGTAGTGTAATGTACCATGCAAACCGTTAAGTGTATTTTAAACATTTTCTAGTGCCAGTATCAAACGGCAGTATTACAAAAGTCAAAGTGCAAAACGAAAAAAAAAAAAAAAAATCAGTATAGTGTTTGAGATTTCAGATGCGAACGGTAGAGCCGATAGCACACTCTGCCGCCAGAGAATGAAGTTGCTGCCCAAGTGCGTTCCTAAAGTAAAAATTAAAGTTCTCGAAAATTGAACGAGCTCGTTAAATCCACGGATCTCTGTCTACGTTGATACATAGCGACAGTAACGATCACAGATGCGAGTCAGTAACTCGATGAAAATCGCGTATAAAAATGAACACTGCTTGGAGATGGGCGACTTCTGCAACTGTACGTATCCAATGACAAATGGGAGGTAGGCTGTCTGTTTAGTCCTCTACAGTACCTTATCTTATCAGGACGGGCGGCTCATGTGGAGCCTCGGCTGATAAGGCGTGTACATTTCGCACGATGCGTCATTGTCAGGCCGCGGTAATAATTGTAGCCAATATTCTCTCTTGCTCGTCTTCAAGGTCACCCGCAACTAGATCCTCCTTAGAGCAATTATAGAACTCCTGAGCTTTGCTGGCACTTATTTTACACAAAGTTGTTTCAATGTCTTACGTGCACATATTATGGATCTCTGCTTCGTGGGCAGTTAATCGATGTTTTTAAGGCCATGTCCTTTCATTTATTTAAACAATTGTAAATAACTCGAATATTTTTTAACCAAATACTTTGAAAAAAAAAATCGAGACTGGGTAAAGTTATACGACACACAATTATGTCGGAGCGATGTGTTAAATAATTTACCGTTTGCCAGTAAAAAAAATATTTTTCTTCATTTTGGCTTATTTTGACAACAAAATATGTGATATTTTAAGGGCAAAAATGTAAAAATCTGTTTGGTGTATTGCAACAGAAAAATTCCGATACAAACGATGATATATAAGTGTTAAAACTGCAAAAATACATTTTTATGTTTGTATTAATATGTGTTTAAAAATATTTTCCAAATCCCCGCAAAACTAAAGAGCGAGGTGTTAACTTCCGAAGTCTTGGGGTTCTGCCCTTAATTAAATCACATACATGTGGTATAGAAACCTTGTTCTGATTGGTGCAGTCAAATAAGTGACGCCAAGTGCGAATATGAATATCAATGAAGTATAGATACGGACACTTGATTTTCGTGAAAACAATTTTCGCCCAGCTTGTTTCAATGTCTTATGTGTATATCTACAACTCATCAGTAGGGCCACGAATTTGTCGCGAAAATATTCTTGCCCCACTTTGTCTCAGTGTCTCTCGTACACATCGGTAGCTCTGTCTCATGGTTATTGGCAGCATGTCTTTGTTCAGACATGTTTCTCATTAGACTGCACCAATCAGAGTAAGATTATTGTGACTCCGTACGTCTGAAATTTCCCAAGGTAAGTGAGAGTAAATGCATCCAATCACAGACGATGTAGCAGAGCTGCAGATGTTCACATTACGCATTGAAACCAAGTGTTACAAAAATCTTTTGGCCATAAAATCGTGGTTCTACTCATCACATCAGTCATCACTAGAATCCGGTAGTTTTGCGAAAAGATTTTTGCCCCACTTTGTTTCAGTGCCATACGTGCGCACCTCCATTCCTGCTTTGTGGTCAATGATTGGATGCCGCAACATACAACGTCTGGAGGTTAAACCCGCAAATCACAGACGTGTTGTGTCACAGTTATCCGTGTACTGATTGGCACAGTCAAATGAATAATACCTCTGCACAACAACACTCTGTCAATAATCATGTAGTTGAGCTGCAGGTGTTCACGTAAGACACTGAAACAAAGTGGGACAAAAATCTTTTCGCGAAAACTACCGGGCCATAGTTATCATCAGGGTTATTGGCAGCGTGTCTTTGGGCAGAAACGTATGTCCTATGACTGCGCCAATCAGAACATATTAATGCGACACCACACGTCTGTGATTTGCGGACAAACACGTTTCTAGATCCAACAGTTTGGGCAGCAGTATGATATGTCAGTCATTCAATGACTTCTTTCGTACGTGATAATTATTAGGAACCTCTATTCTTCGCGAAAAGTATTTTGTTCCACTTTGTTTCGTTGTCTTACGTGCACATCTGCAGTTCTGCTTCGTGGTCAGTGATTGGATATTTTAACTGACACGAGCCTAGGGATTCTACCAGCAAATTACAGACGTGTGGTGTTGCAGGAACGTTACTGTAATTGGCTCAGTCAAATGAGGTACGGCCCTTCACATAGACACGCTGTCATTAGCCATGGAGCAGAATTGCAGATGTGCACGTAAGGCACTGAAACAAAATGGGGCAAAATTCTTTTCGCGAAAAACAAGTGTCCCTCATAATTAATAATGGGGCGAAACCCTAAACGTGGGTGTGTTAAAACTAGGGGTGTGCGATATTTAGAATTGATGTATCGCGATGCGATATATGCAAAATATCGCGATACGCGCGATGTATCGCACTGCGATAAATATCGCAAAAAATCGCACTGCGTTATATATCGCGCTGCGATAAATATCGCGCTGCGATAAATATCACGCTGCGATAAATATCACACAAAATCGCACTGCGATAAATATCGCGCTGCGATAAATATCGCACAAAATCGCACTGCGATATATATCGCGCTGCGATAAATATCGCAAAAATCGCACTGCGATAAATATCGCAAAAAAAAAAAAGATTGTGCTTCAATAAATATATTACTGCATGTCCCTGATATTGAGTTTGAAATATAACTTACTCACTACACAAATTACTGTATACTCTCACTTACCAATACGTAAAACTGTTACTATAAAGATAATTAGTTGTATTGAAGCAATATTTACAGTGCATTTCCCAGACAATATTTCATAGCAAGTACTTGAAAAATGGGAAGTATTTAACGCACACTGGTGTGGTATACATAATATATTTATGCTTAAATGATTACAAGTTTGTATAACATTACATGCATAATATAAAATATTCCGATGGCATTTAAAAAGTAACTATAAATCGGACATGAAATTAAAAAAGAAGATTTTGCCATGGAACAAATAAAGACAATACAATTTTAAAAGCAAAAAATGAAATACTATACCTCTATACCTCTGTACTCTATTCATGTGTATATATCATCTAGTTAAACAGAATGGCAATATTTCACGAAAAAAAATATTTTTAGTATATAGAAAAAAACTATTAAACATAAAGTAATCTAGGTTTTTCTTGTTAAGGTAACACTGACAGTAATATTTTAAGAAACACATACAAACATAATTCTTTTGTAAGATTTAGTAATTAATTCTTTCTCGTATTAATGAATACAAGTACAGTAATACTGTACTTAACATTTTTTGGAGAGAAAAAAAATCCTTTTTACTGATAAAATTTTTTAGTTTACAGCAATTATTTTTAATATCGGTGTACTCAGAAGGAATTTTTGTCTGCCAAGATCTCACTGTGTCAACTCGATAATTGTGCGTGACTTGCTGGCAAGAGGATTAAAGGAGTAAAGTATCTGAAAAGTGTAATATATATTTGTGTATCATACTTAATGTTACTACGTATATTGCAAGAGTATAGAGGTGACCCTGCGACACCGTGAAACGTCAATGAATTTGTGCAAACATATCTTTAATAGTTGCTTGGGATAATGTCACTGTTCATTGGAACTGTACCAGGAGGAAGGATAAAAGTCACACGGTGCTATTTGTGCAGGCCTGTCTCCTTCTTATCGCGTACAGTTTGCCGTGGCACTCGCCTCTGACGACGAGTCAGCAGATCCGCCAGTTACTCTATACTATCTCTGTTTTTAATATATTGATATGTAGGCTTACGCAGTATCAGGAGTGATAATATTCTTCCTGGGTATGTAGAATTATTTTAATATTAGCTGTGTAGCATCTCATGGCTGCTTCAATTTCCGCAGTAGACAGGGATAGGTGACTCAACGATATCGGTAACACTGGTGACACACAATGCCAGGCATGATCGTATATTTTTCCGTGTTATAATTATTTTAACGTTTGGTGTGTAGCAACTCATCAATGTTGCTACAGTTTTCCACGCAAGACGAAACGAGGTGGCATTCATGCGGACCCGACTTGAATTCTTTTCCGGCCATCTGATTTCAGTTTGTCATAAAAAAAAAAAGTCAGGGGTGGCATATATGTACGTTCGAAAGTGACTGAGCTAATTCGTAATATAACGCCCCATCCTTGCTGCCTCTAAGGTAGACGCCCTTAGTGTGCTCGTCTGTAGAAAAAAATCTCGTTGCCGACGATACGTTTAAACCACAAGTAACATTGTTCATATCTATAGATCAACTGCGAATATTGCCTTGTGCCTGTTGCTACATTACTCATATTGCCTCAATTATATGACCAGAGTACTCCATTTTTAGTTACAAAAAATCAGTACCAAAAATCAGTGACACCCAAATCGCGAAGGGCACCTATAACATTTAGAAGTTGAGACATTTATTTAAACCTAAACATAGACCATTGTATAGATAACTATAACATCGTAAAAAATTTTGGTTGATAAACATCGCGCTATTGAAAAAAATAAAATATCGTAATACCTCAAAACATCACAGTAAATGTCACACCCCGATTAATTGCACAACCACCGATGAAGCAAATTGTTAAAAATATTGCACCACATACATTACAAAATATCACAGTGCAATTTATGCTGTGTTGCAAAAATTGCACCTATATAGTTTGAAGCGCGATATAAATCACAAAAATCGCAGCGCGATATAAATCGCAAAAATCGCAGCGCATTATATATCGCAAAAATCGCAGCGCGATATAAATCGCAAAAATTTCAGCGCGATATATATATCGCAGATATCGCAGCGCGATATAAATCGCAGATATCGCAGCGCGATATATCGCATAAAAAATAAAATATCGCATCGCATGCGATATATCGCAATATCGCACAACCCTAGTTAAAACATCCATTCACTAAGCATGAAACAGAGTCGCATATATGTACGTAATAAGGGACTGAAATAAGACTGTGCGAAATTATTTTGGCGGAAATCAGGGATCCCAAAGTACAGCTGCAGATGAATGAATAAGTCTGGGCAAATTCTTTTCACCAAACAACAGCGTGTCGGACTTAGAATGCGCTGCAGTGTGTTCGTAAATGTGTTTTTCATACGAAACTATTCGTCATGTGCCCACTGTGACACTGAACGAAAAAAAAAAAAAAAAAAACACTTCGGACCAGAACGGAATGTAATTTAAGACACCGTGCACAGTAAAAACACTGCATCTACACCGTAAATAGTTATTTGTAAATTTAGTATACCAATGTATAAGAGTGTTAAGAACGTGGGTATGGCCAAATGGTTTCTCATACATCAATGGTAGTGTGCCTATATACTATACACACATAAGTCACTAAGTCAAACATTTCTATACGATGTTCACAGTAAAATGAACACTTTGTTTAGTGTTATGTAATAAATAACAATCTAACTATATTTTTCTTAGCCCCAAACATTTACTTTTGAGTACGAGGAATCATGTATACTGCGTTAAAACCTTTCACTGATTAAGTTTACATTAAAAATAGTGGCAAGGAATAAATTGGTTGAAATTAATAAATTAAGCAAATGTTTACGAAGTGCATATATCACAGTGTTGATAATTAGACAGAATGTGTTTATTTTTAGTATTAAATAGTTAGTCTACAAATTTAAAACAATATTCACGAAATCTATATCACGGTTTTACAATATTGACTCCCTTTTAACATCTAAAAATAGTATCAAAATAATGTAAATAGAAACACTTAGCTTTAATAACTAAGTAACGACGTCTATAGCCTCGTTTACTGATTCCACTGAGGGAAAACACACTGACGCCAGTAAATACAGCAACCGACTGGCCGCGTGAACATGTTTGGGTCAACTTCGAGCATACAAATGCCATGTGTTCTTTCACACATGCTTGGGATCCTTTTGCTTGCGTGGTGACTAGCTCATTTCCTTGCCGCGTGTAAACGCCCCTTAAGGCGGCCGCCTACCACACGCTTCAAACGCGTTGCAGTGTGTTCGTAAACAGGTTTTTTTTTTCTACGAAAATAAACGGGATGTTTGTGAAATTCAAGTTGCGACCTGCACTGCACTTAGTTGTAGACTTTCCACCAATAAAATTATATGGTCACCGCTTGATGTCCCATAGTAAAAACCGTTCTGCGGTAACCTTGAACGCTAGTTCAGAGCTTGGCTCGTTGAGGCTACGCGGCATTTTATGAGCGGTTCAAGGTCGACCTGATTGTTCCGTCGCTTTTGAACCTCTCACACACGGGTAGGCGGCACCCTTAACGCGTCTCTGGCGCTCTGCCGGCGAGTAACAGATTTTTGTGTCGCAGTAATCTGATCATGACTAGCCTCGGAGACCTCATAGGCACACGCAATATCTTGTACTGTACACTCTAGATCTGAGTTAGTAGTATCCACTGATTCACGCCGATTGATGAAGAAGTTTCTACCAATTTAATCAGTGAGAAAACCACTATGAAATCGGTGACTGTTCACTGATTCCGATAAAGAGTGCCAACATTCCACAAGTTAATTAGTGAATGTTCACAGATTTTCCAGTAAATTTTTACTTATTCAATAAGTGAAAACTGTTCTCTGAAAACAACAGGAAAAAACGGCGAATATTCACCGACTCACTTGTGAGATGTTGACACTCTTAAAGGAAATCAGTGAATATTCACTAATTAAACAGTGACTATTTTCACTGATTCCAAATGTTGAAACTGCTCCGTCCATGAGCGTGAAGATGTGAATATTCAGTAATTCAGATTTAGAGTGTATAGGAGCGGCGAGCTCACTATTTTCTCACATCCCAGCCGTCTTACCAATACAAAAAAATTATGCTCTTACATCAATTAATTAACACTGTGCTGCATTATATTTACCTCTTATAATTTTAGATCTATCATTGACAATAAAATTTTCTGTAACTTGTTACCAATTATGAATAAATCAACCATAGGTTGTAAAGTTGTTATCCAGCTCTTGTTGTAACTTTACCGTAATGATTTCTTTTAAATAGTATTTTGAATGTGTTTTTTTTTAAACACAAGTGTTATTGCAGTTAATTTTAAACGAATCTGATCTGAATTGTTTCAAACATGAGGCGTGTGTGCCGAACTGTATAAATACATGGAAGACAAACGCAAAGTTTCCCAAATTGACAAACTAGGGCTGGGTTGCAGAGTAAATAAAATGTGAGAAAACTATATAAAATGCAGTAGGTAAGAACATCTAAAGAAAATCTTGTGGTGTCCTTACAATTTTTTTTATTTTCTATGTTTCCATTTCAGATATTAAAATTGTAACACAAACAATTTACTAATAAAGAGTTTTTTTAGTTTTCTAAAAAATGTTTCTAGCAACATTTTAATTTCACTTCTAGTATATTAGAAAGTCTTAATGATACAGTAGCATAATATTAATGTATTTTAAATGGTTGTGGAGACCATTCACTTCGACTCTGTAATCCAGCCCACGAGCTAATTCAATTGCATAGTAAATTAAAGGCCAAACAATTGCGAAACAAACATATTGTTACAAGTTTGAGAGCACAAACTTTACATGTGGACAATTCCCATGAGTTCTTTGGGATAGAGGTCTTAAATTACAGATAAAAGAGTTAAATTAAGTACTGGATTTAATAGCTCACAAAGCTACGAAATACACAAAACAGTAATCAACTAGAACTCTCACAACACAATTAGTTATGCACACAATTACTCCTGTGTCACAGACACGTTAATTAACTTTGACAATTAACGCACAAGAAAAGTCTACCATTAATTAACTAAACACTATAAATCACAATAAAATTCAGTCATATATCCAATCAACAGTATTTCTAATAATGACAATGTACAACCTCATCAGTCCGAAGTGGTGATGGCTCACCATGTGCTGCGCAGCACCCCGAGTGCACCGCTGTCTTCACTCTTGAGGTCTTCTGTTCGACTCCCGTCGCGCACCTCCTCTTCGACTGTCAGCCCGCCGCAGCAGTCCTCTTGTATCGCCAAACACTGCTCCGAAGGTAGCCCCCTGCCGCCTCACAGTAGACTTTGACGTCACCAAGATGTCTTCACCAGTCTCTCTCCACAGGCGTAGCACCTTCCTCTAGCACTTCCAATAGCGAACTCTCCCCAAATCTCACGATTCGGCCTTCTTATACTCAGTGAAAC
>PNEQ01110191.1:0-29718 GCA_003012365.1 Medauroidea extradentata
TATGTTTGTAAGGCCAAGAACTGCACAAACTTTCACCATAATGTGTAGTTAACAAAAAACTAAAACATTTTCATTCAGCTCAATGCTATATTTACATGTTTTTGCCACCACTAGCTCTATCCTTGTCTTTAAACGTCGTCTGTTGGCCGGCTTCAAATTTGCTCAAAGGCTTCTACTCCATAGACTAATACCTCCATGCCTCTTTGTCAAAATGTTTATATTGTCCAAAGCGCTAAGGTTAAATTAGAATGGTTGTTAAGTTAAAGAAGTATTCTAAAAAATTTTTCCGTGCAATTTTTAAAACTTGTTTTTGATAAGAACCTGCTCCTGACAATAACAAACACAACAAAAAAATATTGAAATCGGTCCAGCCGTTCACGCGTGATGGCCTTGACCAAGGGAAATAGAGATTAATTTTTATATATAGACATGATTTTTTACCTCTAGTAAGCTGTTAAATGAAGTGAGTGAGAGATATTGGTCAGCAATTAACATCGTGGTCTTCAGCGCCGGTGAGGGATGACATGATGTATGGAGCAGCGCCGGAATGAAGGGGCGGGGGAAATGGGAGATCCCCGAGAAAACCCGCCGACCAATGGCATCGTCCGGCACGATTCCCACATACGAATATCCGGGGAACTATGCGCAGTAACTGCCAGTGATATTTTTCGAAGGTTAAATCTTTAGTGGTCATTTTATCCCGAACGACCCATAAACAATTACACACATATGAAGGGACTGCATTGTTCCATGTCTTGTTGCCCGAGGAAGCCAGTTTGATACAGGCGAAAAATCGCTTTCGCGAAAAAATGTGTGTCGTCCCTTTGTGTGTGTACCTATTTACAAGTATCATCTGTAAGTACTTGTAGGCCTACCTCTGTCATATTTCAGATGTTCTTGTACGATTAGCCATAACATCAACCAGCCCGCGAATTCTTACAGTCTGTACTAATGCGTTTATTTCTCAATGTAGCTGCGAAATAACCCACAAATTGGCAATCTGTAGGCCTAACCTATATATGGAAGTGTGACGTATAATCTTTATTTGTTACTCATGCTCTCATGACGGGACTACAGCAATGGAAAGGCTACATCGTTTGGTTCTCAGAATATTGAATAGCGCAAAACACATTTTAAATGGTTGCCACTTTGAAAATGAGCACTTGATATTAAGAGGGCGTGGTACATAATTCAACACTAAAAGTATTAGTCTATAACTGTAGGTTTCTTGAAGCCAATTTGCGAAAATTAAACAATAGCAATCCTAGACAATAGTTTTAGCCAACGTTTTAAACAAAATTGTTTCCAGTGTTACGAACTTCTGAGGCACAATCTCTGACGCCGGAACCTCGTGCATTCAACTGCGGCGCAAGAGATCACGCGTAACGAATTAGTAATTATGGATAAATATTTACTCATAAAGTTGGCAAATACCATTATCTATGATTGTCATTAAGTATTTTATCCATATAGGCTACGAAAAAAAGCGTAGAATTCAATTGATGTTTTCAGCGTTTATTTATCTACTACGCACTCTTAAGAAACTGCGCCCGCCTGGTGGCCGTGTATTAGTGTGAGTGAGGCACGGCGCCAAGGGCGATGTTGACTGGCTCATCTGGTGCGGTATCACCTGTACCACAAGACACTGAGACGGCGTGCAGTGGTATCGTAGATCATTCGCCTGACTGACACTTTCAAAGGCGATCCCGAAATGAATTTTCTAATCGACGTGATGATTTGTATACACCCTCACGTCATCGTTTGAACAGTATTTTCTTTTCATACACTGACACAACGGGCATACGTGAAATAGTTTAGTAAAAGAAAACGTATTAACGAACATGCTGTAACGCATTTTAAGCACGCGGTATGCGAGGACCTTAATGTCGGGGGACCATACTGCAGACAAGTCGCCTTACTAAGTATTATGTGTGTGCCAAGTTTGACCAAATTCGATTTACAGTTTTAAAAGTTATTAGAAGCTCACACGCTCGCCAATAAACACACACACCAATAAACTCACACACACAAACACACGTCAAGGTGACCTTTTAAGCATATCCCAATTGCAAGACTAAAAGAATTCTCACTGAAATTATTTTCTAAAGTAAATGTTTAAAAAAAGATAAAACGTTAAGATATCAGTCAATTTGAAAAAAAAATAAATAGCAACTTACAATACCAAATATAACTTGCAATAAGCAATTTATCGACACAAATATAAATTTGTGAATTTTCACTTTCAAAAAAGACAGTAGACTTTTGAAAGATGCAACTATAGTATACTTAAAAGCAAAGTATTTTTAAAATTCAGTTCAGTTGGTTCTTATATACAATTTTTTTCCTTCTGTTTTTGCGACATTTGAAATGAAATATTAAGGCGGATGGAGCTCCATAGCAGAGAATTATCACAATTTTCGACATAATTATTTTTCCCTCGTTTATTAAAGAAAATCAAGGCTCGACAATCCGTAGATACACTTCAGTACATCTTCTTACTCTATTACATAGTCACAGACTTTCTTATTTTTGGAGCACTGATGGCAGATAGGAAAAATGTATCTTTTTTACATATCTGCCATCAGTGCTTCGAAAATAAGACAGTCTGTGACTATGTAGAAATATAATGAGTTGCACCAAATTATCATTTCCGGATTGTAAAACCTTGATTTTCGATAATAAGCGAGGGGGAAAAGTTATGTCGAAAATTGTGAAAATTCAGTGCTTTGGCGCACCATTCCCCTTAAGGACTATGCACAATCGAATACTTCAGTATTTCACTTTGCGTTTCTTTTATTTATCGAAATTGTTACTACGCAATATGAACGTTAAGTTTAAGTAACACAAGTTGGTAAAACAATCGAGAATCCTTATTCGAAACGTAAATATAGTGCTACAAATTGTTATATATTACAAAGAAAGAATTATTTAAAATTCGCCTAAGCCAATAAAACATGTATCATATTTGTAAACATTTTTTTAGAGAAAATCAGAGAGAATCTATTACGACAACGTAAGAATACTTCACTAACAAGCGTTACTTTACCAAAATATATCTATTCCATTTTTCAAAAAATCCCAGTACTGCAAGATAGCTACGCTTTGATACACACTACGTAATAACAAACAAATTTTAATATATTTTTATCGGTTCTCGGCAAACGAAAATCTTGACTTTGATATCAGGCCATGTAATTACGTCCACAAGAGATTTTATTCATTAGTAGAGGTATAATTTTCTTTAAATTATAACTAGACTAGTTCTCGGAATTTGAAGAGAAGAGTGAAAGTTTTCAGATTACGTTTAACTGCCACGTAACTATTTTTTGCTCATTTCAAATTCCGAGAAGAAATGTCAAGAAATAGCAATTGTAGAGTGTTAATTTTTTTTCGCTACAGTTTTTAGGTGAATAACCGCACAAGCACATCGCTTACCAATTATTTTCTCACAAAGGAGAGCCCGAAGGTAGTGCATTTGCAACATCTACACTGTCAAGTCACAACGACTAAGCTTTTACACCAATGTTTTGGTCGATATTTTAGCCTACTGCGATTATATTGTAGGTTAATTCTTCACAGTAAAACCAGAGATAAAACACTTTTGTTGTAACAACAAAATTATTGTTTAAATATGAGCCACTGTAAAGTTACTTTGTCTCAAATAAAAATTTCGTTTAAAAGTTACGGCAATGGTAACCAACATTATAATTTATTTGAAACATTCGTTCCGAAAACAGCTGTGGTGTTTTTAACACAAGCTCTGTGTTGAAAAAATTATTTACTCTGCTGCAAAGAAACTTATATACAAAGAAAACTTTTCCATGGCAATATATGAAAAAACCATAAGTTTTCCAAATTTGCTTGGCTGTGAGGCAAGAATTTTTTATCGCAACATAAACACTTTTGTAGCAACGTTATTTTCACAGCAGATCATACAACAAAATTCTGGTGTAGCAACGAAAGTGTTTTTTTCTGAGTTCAATTGGCATAACTGTAGACTAAGGGCCGATATTATAAACCTCTTTCGAATGACAACCAACTGCTATCCCCATGGAGAAAGCATTGGTGAGCAGATGGCTGTCATTCGAAAGAGGTCTGTAGATACGGCCCTAAATCTATGATGGCAAGTTAATACAGAAAATGAATAAATCGCAATTTCCGCACTTTTAAATAAGGGAAATTTGGAACGATATCAAAGGAACGTTGAAAATATTCCACTCACTGAAAACGCTATCCATACCATTACACAAATTTTGGCGCGTCACAGACTTTTTTTGTTAAACTCTGCACCACTGCAAAGTAGCTCACACCGAAAATTTTCGCGGGTTCGCTGACGTGTCGGATATCTTCCAAAAATATATGTTTACCGAATCTGACAATAGCTTCTCATTGGCTGCTCGCTGACACAGTGGTACCACGCTATCAGATATACATTTAGTTTCATCAATTCGCTCAGCGCCCTACATGATGTGTCCAAGTAAGCGCTAACTGCAACACGAAATGAATTTACACTTTGAAACTTATCTTGTTTCCAAATCAAAAAGTGAAATGTTTCAGGACTCTAAATAATGAAAGTTTTTATTTGAAATTAATAGTAACAATAACAAAATTGAAACGGCGACTTCATAAACTAACAAAGTTTATAGACACTTGTATTACTAAAATTGTATTATTGTTGCAAGTTGCATTATGACATGTGTTTCGCTGAATGATGTGAATAACATTACACTTTCTCCTTTGCTAGTGCATTAGAGGCCAGACGATCGCCACAGTTCAAATATTGCTGGTTTATTTTTTTATCCTGGACAAGTTTTGTTATTGGACTCGGGTTGTTTTATAATTCACAGTTCCAAATGTCCTGATATTAAATCATTTAGTAATTATATTCATCGTAAAAAACAGTATTAGTTTTTTTTCCGGTAAAGTATTTTGCTTAAAAATAAGGGGTTTTCTTTTTTACGTAACTCAAAACTTAACCGCCTCAAATAAATTTGTTCCATCCTGATTATAAAAAATGTGTATTGTAGACTCGCGAGGTTTCCAAGTCATGTACGATATCTCTGTTATATTGTACCATAATTATTTTAACCGATAGTAACAACGAATATGTTTCGCTCGCTGTGCTAGGGAATAATTCCTTATACTTGTGGGGCAAAATATTACAGTTTTTTTATTCACCGAGCATTTTTCAGAATACTAATATGATTTAAACTGCAGTGCTCTACATCCATAACGTTTGGAACAAAAAAAAGTAGGGAGGGGGGCAGTAATTTAACTTGTCGCTTCATCCTTGTTCTCTGATTACGTGCGTGAGTTCCAGGTCACGTTCAGTATTGCCAACTGCTGATGAGAAATTAATTGCGTTTCCCATTTTTGCCGCTGCGTCAAACTTCTTTCTTTTTTTAATCGCTAGGTTCACTTCTAGAACACGCTTCTCGGCAGTTTTTCATAGCAGTGGAAATGCCAAAATGGTTTCCAATGTGTAGGTAGAAGCCGATAAGGGTTTCTCTAAAGTGATTTGTAAGTCAAACTTAAATGGGAAGTTTTAGTCTTGAGACATGCTTAAATCCACTGATTTTTTAATTAAATGAATTCTGAATCAATGGCTACTCTTAAAGAGGTGCTTGATGGGAAATTGTTGTTGTTTTAAACTTTTTACAATTGTATGAGATATGATTGGTTTTGTAGACATACATCGTGACTATATTTACGCCGATGAAACATTTTTAGATTTCATACCTTCCTTTATAATGCCACGTCCAAATCAATATTTGTATAAAACGGTTTTATGCATTAACGGAAAACCAAATGACTTACCGAACTGAGAAAATTCACACTGAATAAAGAAAACGTAAGTTAACATGTTTTCTATATAAAAAAAATAATTTTTGTATTTAAAAATAAAGTTAATTTCATAAATTTAAATTTTAAATCTCAGAATTGGATTTTAATTAAAAAATTATATATTTTGATATGGGACATTGTAGGCTACAACTTCGTTATTCAGTATGAATTTTTTTTTCAGTTTGGTAAGTCAGTTAGATTTCCTTTAAAGCATAAAACACTTATGCAAATTTGGAATTTGTCCTGCCGCTAAACAATTTTTACTAAAGAAAAAAATATTCACAATGTAGCCTTTGTATGCAAAACGAACCATATCTCGTACGAATATGAAAAAATTTAAAACAATACAAATTTTCCGTCAAACACTTTATTAGCAACGTCAGGTCATAAAATAATTCATCGCCGTTGCAAAACTATCGTAGTACATAAACTGGCGTACTTAATGATAATCGTCAAGAGAAAATCTTCTGAGAAGGGAGGTGTACATAAAACAACTACTGCAGTAGATTGTAACATGGTTCTGGTGAGTGTGAAGCAGTGGCTTGTGGTGAATAGCTCCAAGGTAAGTTTGCTCAGTGCTGTACAATCCCTGTGCACGCAGCATGATCTAGTAACGTATGGTGAAGCCAGGTCTAATAGAACGGTATACGCAACTACTAACTGTGAGGCATATAGATATGATGATTTACCGCGGGAAAACCTGACTGTTTGCTGGGATTCAACGTATGTTCAGCTAGTGGAAAGATGACTGGCTCTCGCTTGTTCGTGGAACTGTGGCCCTTTTTGACTGAGCCAATAAGAATCCCGCTATTATTTTATGCCTTTTATTGGTCTGCAGACAGCTACGTTGTCAGACGTACATCACCCAAGCAAACATGTTGCAAGAAACTACAGTGTTTCCAAGGATATGTTGGCACAAAACATTTCTAAACACACTCATATCTAGGAATACATTAAAAAAAAGTGTTGTGACGTCCGCTCTGCGAGTTGATGAAGTAAACAAGCACGGTTGGCAGCAAATGCCGCTCATCTTGCAACACCTTCACCACACGCCACTGGTGTGAAGATATTTTGGTCAGCGCTTAACATCTAGGACTTTAGCGCAGGTGAGGGATGACATGATGTGTAGAGCAGCCCAGGAATGAAGGG
Organism: Medauroidea extradentata; assembly: GCA_003012365.1. Taxonomy (NCBI): domain Eukaryota; kingdom Metazoa; phylum Arthropoda; class Insecta; order Phasmatodea; family Phasmatidae; genus Medauroidea; species Medauroidea extradentata. The sequence continues at coordinate 6,994 of PNEQ01110191.1, forward strand.
GCAGGGGAAACAGGAGATCTCTGAGAAAACCCGCCGACCAGCGGCATCGTCTGGCACGATTCCCACATGCGGAACTTCGAGGACCGACCTGACCGTGAATCGAACCCTGATAGACTTGGTGGGAGGCGATTGATCTAGCCGCTGCACCAACCGTAGTCTTAAAAATGAACGCATTAACTGGATTAATTTCTTCAGCGTTAGACGAAGAATCTCTACAAAGGCTGGTGTTCATAGCAGTATTTTCTAAGAAGTTGCGCGCCACATTCTAAAAATTGGTAGGAAGCTACTTGCATGTTGTTTGTGTGTCACGAGTTCTCTCGAAGTTGCGAGAGGCCCGGACCTATCCTGTTTCGACTCGCAACCGTAAACTGCTCTCAAGATGGCCGACAGTCGATTGACAGCATTACTGTTTGTCTAGGAAATACAATACTTTAAGGGCGTTCAAGTGGGGAAAAATCATAACTTTACATTTGTGTAAAATAGGGTTAGTTTCGTAGACATTATCTAGGAGTACAATTTCCTCTCACGAAAAATAATTTAGCTCAGCCAGTTTTTCTATAATGTCAGTTCAAAGTCAAAATTTGTATATTTTTACTTCATACAAACCTTGAATACTAGTATACATAATAAAATGAAAAAAAAATTACATCGAAACTACATTCCACGGTCTACGGCTTGAAGCATATAAAAACCCTTTACAAAATTTTTTTGTTTTTAAAGAAAATTCTAAACGCAATAAAAAATTAGCAAATTTTTGAAAATGTTTTAATTGATTTTTATATGCAATAAGTAGAGCCCACGATTTTTGGTGAAAAGAATTCTGCAATAATTTGTTTCAATGCCTCATGTACACATATGCAGCTCTGCTTCGTGGTCAGCGATTGGCTGTTGTAAATTCTCAGCGTCTCGGGGTTTTACCCGCAAATCACAGACGTGTGGTGTCGCAGTAACCTTGGCCCTGCTGGCACTAGTCAAATGAGCCACGCCTACATTCTGCCAATACTCAAGAAGCAGAGCTGCATTTGTGCACACAAGGTATTGAAACAAATTGTTGCAGAATTCTTTTCACCAAAAATCGTGGGCTCTAGCAATAAGCCGTAGACCGCGACATGTAGTTTTGATGTGATTTTTCCCTTTTGATTGTGTTTACTTGTTTTCAAGTTTTGCATGAAATAAAAATATACAAATTTTGACTTTGAACACAGGGTTCAGGAACACGAGTGCGAATGATCAACCCTGTGTGTCTACCTGATGACGGGAACAGGTTCCAGTTCCCGAAACGTCGTAACACTGTCTGTCTGGAAAACTACTGTGTTTTGTTTCATTTCTTCGTTGTGTCGTTTGGCTTTTCTGTATATGTCTGATATCTGTTGTGGATTGTTTCGTCTCTTCATTGTGTCGTTTTGTTATTTTTATGTTCGTGTCGGATATCTACTGTGCTTTTTGTTTCGTCTGATCGTTGTGTCGCATATTACTTGTCCAAGAAACTAAATCTAGTAATGCACTCCCATTGCACAGTTATTTCAGAGAATCATTATGAATAACAACCTTAATAGTTGTAGAACTAGCACGTCAGCTGTACTGTAGCCTGGTAAGGAAAGTCTTGCATAACTACTACAAATGTTGCCAATGCGTTTGTATAAGAAAAAAAGACACACCTAAAACTGTGTCCCTATGATTTTTAAAATACCGTCCCTTAAGAGGAGTCCTTCGCGGTGTCAAATGTCCACCTTTGACGCGTGGTAACAGCGTAGCGATAAGAGCCAGTGTCCCACGCTTGACGAGAAGCATATCGCCTCTATTCGCAGCGCACCAAACTGGCGTGCAAGGTTTCCGTTGTAGTCTTTTTACAATGGGACTTTAAGCGGTGGCCCCAATATTTGATTTTTGAAAAGTTTGAAGTAAAGACCAACGCATGCCTCTCGTTTTGCACTGTACGAATTTAGGTAATATTTTCGGAGTTACAACAGTCTAAAAAACACGTTTTTAGCCATTTTGAAAGGCCCGAATATCATGTTTCTAACAAGCGTGCTGCATTTTTGTAAAAATAGAAGCATGGTTTCAAGTGTGTGTTCTTTTCGTAGGTAAACATAATATGAATAACTTAAGCGGTTTCGCGTAAAAATGTATGCGCGTGACTCGTTGCAATGCCGTCCATGCGCCAGTCGAGGACTCCTCTTAATAAAAACCATGATTTCCAAGTTCCTCAGAAGTGCTAAAAATGACTTCTTCACATTGCTATAGCTGAGAAAATATACCGTAATCGTAAAACAAAATCATAGAAACCAGCATTGGACTTTACCACATACTTTCAACGAACAAAATAACAAGGTCATTTTTAAAGTTCTATTGAAAAACACTGCAGCTAGTTTAGTTCTCCGCGCCTAGAGGCGATGAGGTGTTTTTTCGGACGCGTTATATTCGACTTATCGCCTTCACCGTTTCCGTTCCTCAAACTTAAAAATAAATAGCGTCCACTAACTCCCGTTAGGGCGCCGTCTACTAGAATCGTGAAGAGGCGCGGAGACCTTTAACAATCCTGATTTCATTCGAAAACCATTCAACATGTTGTCACGCGGTTAGGCTACGAAAAGCATTTAAGGATCTTAGTACAGGTATATATTTTTGCCGTTAACTGTTATCGTTCCTAACAAGTATTTTTTTTTTTAGTGTGAAAGTGACCAAATCGGAACTTTTGACGCTGATTTTTATGTAAGAGTAGTAATTATTTTCAAGATATTCAGAATATTATAGACCTGTAGAGCAACTCTTTCCCTTTCGTCGCGTAAGATAAAATGATAGTGTTGTCGCTGAAAGTCCCATAGTAAAACAGTTCGGCGGGAAGCTTGCACGCTAGTCCAGCGCTTGGCTCGTTGAGGCGACGCGGCATTTGATGCGCGCTTCAAGGTCGACCTTACTGCTCCGTCGCTTTTGAGCCTCTCGCGCGCGGGTAGGCGGCGCCCTTAAGGAAAGCGCAATTAACTCGGAAAGTCAAAAAATAGCGAACTAAAATCAAGGTATCTACAGCTGGTACGAATGAACACGGAGTCGACTGAACTGAAGTACGAAGTAGTCTTAAAGTATGCTGCAACAACATCCATAAGCGCCTGAAATCCAATGTTCATACGGCTGATTTCCTGTATTGCTTACGTGCATTGTTATATTTTACTGGTTGTGTCCGGCATGCGTTCAAATGCCCCCTTTTTTTTTTTAAATTTACCAATAAGTATTTTGGGTGCCGCTTTCAGCCTCTGAACGCAGTGTTACCCCCCCGCCACTATTTATTTTTGGCAGAAATCTTCGCGGCCGCACACAAAACGCAAAGCATTGCGATCACATCGGCGTCGTAAGCATTTGATTTTTTTTTTGGGGGGGGGGGCCCGTCACTGGTAGAGAAAGTGTACTTATAACGTACGTAATAAAGGGGTGTGTAGGAGTCCTCCACCGGGAAATTTTATATTTTAAGGTGCAAAATGCTGCTATTTAAAGAGTTTCTGCATTAAAATATTTAATATACAACTGAAGCAAATCTTAATCTTAAAAATTCTTAAAAACTACGCAATTTTTTGGGGGACGTGTCCCCCCCCCCCATCACCACCGGTTTACGACGCCCCTGGCGATCAGATGAATGGTTTAGAGGAACGCATACGTTACACAGAAACCGCCAAACATTTACTTTTTTTAACTATTTCACAGACTAAACACAGCTGTACTTGGGAAATCGTTTCATGTAGTACATAAATACGGAATTTAAAAAAAAACAAATAAAATAGCAGCCTACGTTAAAAATATACTGTGCAACGTAAAAAATCAATATGTGAACGGAGTAAGCAAATATTATATCAGCAAACAAACAACGGAGGACAGAAGAAATGTACCCTCTTCTTGACGATAAAATACGTAAATCAACACAACACATAGACACACTGGAAAATCGCGGGAATTGTTGACTGTTTGCTAGGCTCCAACATGCTCTGTATAACACTGAATGTTTCGTATCAACATTGGCTATCGTTTATTTGTAGCATTTTTGCTGTCTATAACAGGCCCAGTTAGAACTGCACAGCTTGGACACACAGCGTGTGTGATTTGTCCCAAATCTGTTCACATGTGTCACGGTTAATATAATACAGTTTATTGGAGACTATTTTAAACATTTTTGCGATTTTCCAGTGACTCTAACAATACATCTTTCTCGAGACACTGCTGTACATTATCAGGAAAACCACTCACTAAACGACGGCCGAAATTATACAAGTAAGGCAGCTAGTTTATAAAGAAGTCCCTCTCTGAACATGGACAGACAGCAGAGACACGGTATGTCCGTCTGACGTACGTGGTCACAAACGTGCGGTGAAAAGAACTTGCCACCAATTGTTTCAATACTTTATGAGCATTTATGGAAAGTGACGGTCAAACATCCATAAACTGGCAATACGGACAAATTTCCGAAAACAAAATATTACGAAAGCCACTTCCGTAAAATAACAGTACTTTTCTGTAAATATTTCCGTGAATTTACGGGAAATTTTAACAGTGTAGCTCCTCTACTCACCAGCGGCTAAAGACCTCGACGTTAAGCGATGACCAAAATCTCTTCACTCATTCACAAAAAACTGTTAAAACTTCCCCCGGCCTACCGCAACACAAACCTACAGAATGTAAATATTGAATGCTATGATTCACACGCACCAATAATTCATAGTCACACTCAACGCAAACACCGTAACCGTAATTACGTAACCAGAAGAGATGCCAACGACTGCGGAGCGAAAAGGAACGGAAAGTCAGCACTACCAACTTTACATACTTACCAACAGTCTATTCAAATTTCACTAGGATCTCTTCTCAAAGCTGCTACAGTTTATAAGAGAAGTTAAGGAACAATTTAAAACTGACGAAAAAATTCTACTTAAAAATAAATAAACAAACGGAAAGAACACAACAATTTTAAAATTCCTCTGATTTTGGTTCATTATCGGTTAATTCCCCTTATTTTTCCAACTCTTTATTACTAAGTATAGGTTTTCAATATGTTGCGAGAAATTTCCGTATATCTGGCATCACCGAATCATGGGTAGATAGATGGGAGAGAAGCTTATAAGAGCTCTGATGAAATTGTGAGTTGCTCATACACTGTTAAAAATTTCCGTAAATTGACGGAAATATTTACAGAAAAGTACTGTAATTTTACGGAAGTGGTTTCCGTAATATTTCGTTTACGTAAATTTGCCCGTATTGCCGGTTTTTCGGATGTTTGACCGTAACTTTCCATAAATTCACGAAAATAGGTTTCTACAATTTTAAAGCGTATTTTACTGTGTTTCTTAAAAAAAAGTGGTATTAATAATCGCTATGAATCCTGGTTGTCAAATACAAAAGTTGTCTCTCATAAAGTTGATATCTTACCACTGCATGGAACTCATTTACTCACAAATTGTCACAGTGGTTAAATGATTAGAACTTATGCCTGGCTATTCTAAGGTCTTGAGTTCGAACCCAAGCAACTCCGAAAAATTTTTTAGGTTACAAAATAGTGCGTCGGAATCTCGATAATACGTAGCTAATAAGAAAATGTAGTATTTCTAGAAAATGGCGTGCTGGTAGATTACAGAAAGTCAAATTTTTTTGCAGAAAACGGATTGTCCGTTACTTTACGGAGGGTTCCATTATCAAGAAAAACTGAGTGTCCGTAACTTTACGAAGATTTCTGGATAATTTTTGCCAGTACATTTCCGTAATTTCACGGAAATTTTTTCTAACAGTGTAGATTCCGTAAGGTGTGAATAGTAGACAAAATACCATAGAAAGTGAACATACGAGTAAAACAATGCAGGACAGAACAAAGTACATGTATTTGTCTATAAAGACCTTATTTTACAAGTCGCTATATCTAGAATATGTTCTCAAAGCTGCAACACAAGATAAAGACAGAGAGACACTAAAAACAGCTTATGAGTACTTGTGGAAAGAACAATTAGTAATTTTGCATTTGTGCCTAACACTGCTCAACTTGTACACACTAAATTAAATGTTATTTCTCGCAGTTAAACCTTTTAAATGTTCATGTGACATTTGCATGTCGACGTAGCAATGATATTGTTTTCATCTCTTATGAGGGCCTATAGTAAAACATTCCCTTACAATGTAAATTAAATAATTTACAAATTAAAGTAACATTAACCTTTGTAAATACACATGAAAAAAAAATATAATTCGTCGAAGTAGGCAAGAAGTTCTTTAAAAAAATCATAATTGTTAATAGATACGTATTTTGTACGTAATTACAATAAATATTTTTAAGTAGCTCAGGGATTCTACTCACACCGTAAATAATTTAGTTTTGTAATTATTATAACGGCTTATTTTATATTTATACGAATAGGAAACCGTAAAATGATAACTCTGACGTGTTCTTACAGATAGATTACTAAATTTAGAAACTTTAAATACGTGGCAAATGCTATTTCTTTTACTGTGTTAAATATGATAGAGATTGATGCATACGTAAAAATATTTTCTTTCCTGCGGCCAAATGGCCATTGCCGACAATGAGGTTTAATGCATAGTGTTCATTCTTGACTTCTAAGCTTACGAAAGACAGTGGATTAATACAGAAGTCAGTTCGTAATACATTAACTGAGAGAACTGCCGTGAAATATTAAAAATATTGCAGAACAAATAACACTGCAGACACAACTAAAATGTCTTCTGAAAATGTTAATAATAAATACAAAAATTTAATTCAAAGTTCTTTAAAATGTTACAGTGTCACGAAATGACAGATATTAATTGAATTCTGACGCCAACCTTTTTCAAATATTGAGATATAAATCAGAACAGAACTTAAAATATCACCCAAACGAAAAAAAAAAAAATTATATGTGAAACAATTTAACTTTTCTGTTTATTACTGCAGTGAATTCACTGCAGTTCTCTTAAGCTATATTGTAAAGAAATACTATGATGGAGAAATTGCTTGGTTATTTTTTAATGTGCGAGTTGAAATCTCCAAATTCTATAAGTCTAAATGTGAATCACGACTATTTGCAATTATGCAAACATACGCAAAATTTAAATATGCCAGCTTAACACAGGTATTTTAACGAAAGCTTGCCCACCAGCTTTGCAAAGTCAAAGTAATATGGAAATATCTCTAAAAATGGTACGTTGAGATACTGCCATCATTGGCAAACAAATCCTTCGATAATTTATATATACCGTTAAGTTAGAACGTTAAAGTAATAATAATCAGATATATTCAAGGCCCAATATTTACTTTGCTGTGTAATAATGCAGTAATTTGGTCATAAATAATCTTGGTGATGTCGAAGTTTGCATAGTGAAAGGTATAATTTTAATCAGTGACATTTAACATGAAAGAAATCACTTTAGTCTGAACGTTAAAAATAACTGTCCAAACTTTATATCAGTTCTCATTACAAATAACTACTCCCGACTTGTGTCTGCAACGCTTTGACAGTCGGGTATGGCAGCCAGTGAAACAGTTATTATGAATAGAACCGATATCATGGACATACGCCATTGCTTGCAAGCAATGGCGTATGTCCATGATATCGGTTCTATACATAATACCAACCCATTGCAAGAATCGTTCAAAGATCACAGTTATTATGAAACAATGTACAAAAAATATTACGTACTTACGCGCCGAAGTGTTGACTTCCTGCGATGCTAACATCGTCTCCAAGGCGGCAACATTCGAAGTGCCGATCCTGCAAACAAAACCACATTATAAGCGCTTCCTACCTTCAAGCTTACTCTTTAAATCATAATATGTTGATTTTACATTCAGCCTATAAATTATTGCAAACATCAAGTTTATTTCGATACTGACGGATGTCAATTGGAGAAACAACTGATTAGAGTTACAGAATGGGTGAGTGAGATATTTAAGTCAGCGTCTAACATTGACGTCTTTAATCCGGGCGAGGGATGACTTGAGGTGAGTAAGGAACAGCGCCGGAATGATGGAGCGGGGGAAAACGGGAGATCCCCGAGAAAACCCGATTACCAGCGACATCGTCCGGCAGGGTTCCCACATGCGAAAAACCGGTGACCGACCCCGCCGGGAATCGAACCCGGTACGCCTTGGTTAATTCAGGTGGTATTTTCCTAGTTACAGAAAAAAAACCGTAATTATTTTAAAAAATCATTTTTTTGAGGGACTCGAAAATCAAGTTTCTAACAACAAGCGTGCTGAATTTTTAAAATTATTAAAGCGTAGTTTCAAGTGCGAACTCTTTTCGTACTTAAACGTAATATGAGTAAGTTACGCGGTTTCGCGTGGAAAAAAAAAAAAAGAATTCGCGTGACACGCTGCAAAGCCGTCTATGCGCCCGGCGAGGACTTCTTATAATATTTTTGTTGCCAGCGACAAACGCAGTGCCACAGATTAAATAGTAATACAGACGTAAAATGACGAGTCGGTTCATTTGATACGGGCGAACTTGGCCGCTTATTGGCTGCCTGACGTTGTTGATACCAGCCCCGTGTATGTCTGGCTTCCTGTATGTCACTACATGTATCCTATTGGCTGCCGGCTAGTATTACAGCTGTCTTACGCTGATTGGCAGGAGGTCATGTTGCTGGCCAGGGAAGCCATTTTGCTGGCGTGTGTGACTGAGTTCACCGTCCTACCGGTTATTTCGAATCTGTATTCCTGCACATTCTGTGGCAACGCTGTGTACGGCATATGTCGAGCGTGCAGCAGTAACGGTTTAAAACTGCTCGCTCGTTCATTCGCTCCAGTTTTATCGCAAGTCCTCCCACGCGGCTCAAATTAAATGTAGGTGTAATTTTCGCACTCGAGTTAGCTGGCTGGTGAAGCAGGAGGGAGGGGGTGGCGAGAACATTAAAAACGTATTACAATTTTTATGATCTCGGGGCACGAGGCGTTGTCGCCCGCCCTAAGCCACTCCCAGGGGGCAGTGCGTGGCACAACTGATTACACACGGCGCAGTTAAGAGTGACTGGCTATTAAGTCTGGTAGGAGGCCGTTATGAAGTCTGATAAAAGGGGGGGGGGGGGAGGAGAGGGACTTAATGTACGAGGAAGGGTCGTTGTAGCCGCCCTGTGAAAGGCACAAAGACCTGGGCGCGACAGCCGTATATTGAGCTGTCGTAAGAGGGCACAGCCCTCTGTTGTTCTCAACGTTACCAACACAATAAAAAAAATTGGATACTAGTTTTCAATCACCTTACAAACATATTGTTAAACGTTACAGGAAACACTCGTAAATATACAAACATTTTTTGTATACTTATAAATAATAACTAAACATTTACAAATAAATTATTTTACATTTTACATCAATTTTTGTCACAAAAAAATTCATAACATTCCTTGAATGAGTGAGAGATTTTTGATCAGCACTTAACATCGAGGTCTTCAACGCTGGTGAGGGATGGCATGAGGTAAGTATGGAGCGGCGCCGTAATGAAGGGGCATGAGAAGCGGGAGATCCCAGAGAAAACCCGTCCGGTACGATTCCCACATGCGAGAATCCTGGGACCAACACCGCCGGCAATCGAACCCGGATCGCCTTGGTGGGAGGCGATAGGTCTGACCCCATTTCACATCAAACACTCTTCTCGTAAAAATATATATTGTACTTGTCTCCTCAGGTATTCGGAAAATTTAGACCACTCTACCGCAATTTTCATCGCCATTTTTTTATTTTGTATTTGTACCAGATTTTTTTTTCTTATTTTAGACACGAAATGTGACTAAATTTGGCTCTTATGAAATTTTTTTTATCTCTCATAGTTTTCCGTAATGGCTTGTTAAAGTCATATTTTGCATGGTTCCGTTTTATGGACTACACTAACTGATATATCAAATTCAAAAAAATCACAGTGGATACAGACATTGCAGGCTACAATGTCATGCTCATAAAAATTAAGAATAAAAATTATTTGTATTTAAAAAAATATTTTTATTTTTAGTTTTAGCATTTAACTTGCTATAGTGCCTAGACTAATAAATGTTATGTTTACTCGCTTTTTCTTGTAAAGTACGAATTTTTTTACAGGGTAACCACGTTAGCTAATAAATTAGATTGTTGCTGGGAGAACACCTCTCCAACTGCCCTTCTTTTCCAGAAACATTATAAAATTTAAGTCAGTAAATTGTTTTATTACGTTAAACGTTTGTGAATTACTGTACTTATCAGTATTTATGCTTATATTAATTAATTTGTGTACCATTTATTTTTCTTGGCAATTTTGGGTAAAATAATAAGTAAAAAAAGAGAAATGCACGTTTTGTATCGAACGTTTCGAGACATTAACATGTATTTTATTAATTTTTTAAGGTTCATGCGATACTGAGAATTTACATATTACACAATGTCATGACCTAGTGAGAGAACTGTACTTACGCCGAAGACGTGTACAACATCAGTAGAATTTGTAAAACTAACTGACTCGACAGCTAAGTATGTGATTTTGTAAAGAATTAATCTTGGCTCAAAAGTTACAAGCTTTATGTAGTAAACCTTCTTATATTAATGCCACAACCTACACTTTCCTAATACTCCACGTATAACTTGTGTTACTTCCAAAATATAAGAGTAAAACATTTCTTCTATATACCGTCATAAAACGAGTGATTATTGGCAGTGTATCTTTGTGCAGAAGCGCCAATCTGAACGAAAATACTGCGACACCAAACAACGTCTATATTTGTAGGTACCCAGATAGCAAACATCAACTGGCCCACTTGTGAAAATCTGATCGTGATAAGCAGCCCACACTCAGAGAAATATGTTTGGTTGATTCAACCGTATATATGTTTGTATATGGCCAAACAAGCCTACAACAGTCGAACCAACCAAATATTTGGTTGCCTGGCAGGTACAGTTATCCCAAAAGGATGGTTTAGTCCAGTTAAATTTACATTTTGTTAGGACAACAAAGCCAAAACTTGGCGCGTTCCATATGTTGTTCAGCCAACAAACTTTTGTTAAATCAAATGCATACTTGTTTGGCCATATACAAACATATATACGGTTGAATCAACCAAACCTTTTTCTCTGTGCAGGCAGTAAACATTAGGAATGCACCCGCGGCCCCATGTGGCATACATGATGCATAATGAAACCACCCACACATTAACCACAAGTGTAACACAAACATTCCTATTATACTCAGATGCTTGTGGGTTAGTTTGCTAAGTCTGCTTGTGGACCGTTTACTGTAATATGTCAGTGTTTTTTTTAAACTAAGTTTAACTTATTTCAGTATAACTACAAACATAGTTACTGACATGGCCTGATTAACAACCATTCCCGCGATAGTAGACCATCATACTGGCGAACGTTGGCCGCTTCTGCCAACAGTTGGCCAACTGAAAAATTATTGTACTTGCTACTAGGGTAGTACCCCAAGATTCTAAGACTTCAAACATCCAACCACTGGCAACGAAGCAGAGATGTATGCGTGAGCGTAAGGCATCGAAACAAACTGGCGAAAAAAATATTTTCGCGAAATTCATGTAAATTTCATTTTATTTAAACTCACAAATTCTTTAAACATAGACTTTCTGAAGCAGCCAAATTTTTTTATCTCTGACTTGTACGATATTCTCAACCGCATTCAACATTCTCAAGCATCTATGAACTTTCCATTGTATGCTGTCTTAATTAGTAACTTGTTTCACTCCTGATAATGTTTATTTTTAAGTTTGTTAGAGTCTCGACGTTTATCGGGGCGTGTATAATTAACCGTGATCCAATTATAATCCTACAATGAGTTAGGATTTTTAGCAAGTTATCTACTGAATTAGTTGTGCAGGAAAAAAAATTTAAAAAAAGTAAAGCCAGAATTAGTTCCACGAACATAACGTACATACAATTACGGAAAGGAAGACAGCTGTGTACAGAAAGGCGACACAAAAAAATTAAAAAATCACAACACTAACTGATTTCGGGACGGAACATAGTCGTTTTATCATGACACACAACACAAAAAAAGAATAACAGTAAAATAAAACAAAAAGGTGTGTAAAAATGGCGACCAAATGGACAAACAGAAACGAAAAGAGACATGGTTGGACGACAAAACAAAGAAAACAAACAAAATTAAACAGGCAGGTTTTCATTAGACGACAACTGATGCAACATTTAGGCAACAGAGATCTGATAATGTCTTCAGGCACACGTACAGACAGAGGAATTACAGTTGACTGACAAAACTTACGATTTTTCCGACCACTGTGTTAACTGCAAAGGCTTACAATAATACATAACAATGAAATAAGGACACCTGATTTCGTGACTTGCTGTGTAACATAACAACTTTGTCCAGCTGCACTTAAGTGAGTGAATGTGACGAGAGTTCGGAGATTATTGATGTTCTGCCAAACGTTTGTACCTGTCCTAGTAGCTGTGTTCTGATTGGCCCAGTCATTGGAGTAACGTCTCCATACAAATACACGTTGCCTATTATCGAAGTAATGCCACACATGTGCACATAAGCTTACCAACCTTGCCGCTGCTGACTTTAAATGGGAAAACAATGTTCAAATTATATGATTATATATGTAACGTACATCGAAATCCAAATATGCACAAACATGTATCCATACATACATATATACAAATATAGGTCTAAACCTACATATTCTTTCATATACTTACAATTATACATGTATATAGGCCTACATATATATATATATATATATATATATATATATATATGCACATTTATTTACATACATATACAAACGTATTTATGCTTAATTTTTGTTCAAATACAAATATTAAATTATATTTTCATTTAAAATATTAAAAATTATAAAGTAGTTAATGATTTAATATGGCAGTCATCTTCCTAGAACGGTATATGCAAAGTATATTTATATTTGAAACAACTGTCACCAAGATTATTCTATTAGAATTAATTTAACTTCAATACTGATTACCCCTTAACGACTCCGTTGTTGCATGCATAGTAGGCATAGTTCGTAACGCAAGTACAGTACACGATATAATACCGGGCGATCGCAAGACATAGAAATAGTATTATGCGGATCTCTAAACAGTTAAACAAGCATGAAGTCCCAAGTGGTCTCTGGCATAAACGGAGCCCGTTAATTTTTTTTTTCTTGCGCTCTACCTTTCGGAGAAGAGGGAAAAGAAATATTGTTAGAGACTGGGATGAAGGAGAAGGAGAGACGGGTTAGCTGGTGTGTTGGGGATGAAGGGAAAGTTGGTAGGATGGTCCAGCGAGACCCTGCGGGAAATAAAACCCAGAGGCAGAGCAAACAGGCGCGCGCGGGCAGTATTTACACTCCGGGGGTGTAGCACGGGTCCCGGGCAATCGATACCCCGCGAGAGAGAGATCTGTCCGGCGTCAGCATCCACTGGACCACTCGCCGGCCTCTGTGATGACGTACTGCCAGGGGCGCGCCCGGCATCCCGCTGCAGCACAACCATTACTAACTAGAAACCGACACTGCGAGCAAGCGCGCCAAAAACTGAGTGAGTGAGACAGAATATGACTTGGCCCGCGCGTGAGAGGCTCAAAAGCGACGCAGCAGTAAGGTCGACCTTGAAGCGCGCATCAAATGCCGCGTCGCCTCAACGAGCCAAGCGCTGAACTAGCGTGCAAGCTTCCCGCCGAACCGGTTTTTACAATGGGACATTAAGCGGTGACCATATAATTTTATTGGTGGAACGTCTGCAACTAAGTTCAGTGCAGGTCGCAATCTGAGTTTCACGTACATCCGATTAGTACATTTTGAAGTACGGAAGTCTGAAAAGATCGTTTTTAGCCATGTCGGAGGGCTTAGAAACAGTGTTTTTAATGAACGAGGCGTCTTAACAATGAGGTTCCGACCTTGTCTGAAGTTGGTTTTCTTTTCGTACGTTGGCACAATGGGGCACGTGGAATACTTTCGTAGAAAATACCTGTTTACGAACACAGTGCAACGCATTTGAAGCTTGGGGTAGGCGGCCAACTTAACATCTAGGTCTTCAGCGCTGGTGAGGGGTGACACGAGGTGAGTACGGAGCAGCACCGGAGTGAAGGGGCGAGGGAAACGGGAGACCCCAGAGAAAACCCGCACGATTCCCACATGCGAAAATCCTGGGACTAACACCGCCGGGAATCGAACCCGGATCGCCTTGGTGGAAGGTGAATGGTCTGACCATTCGGCCAATGTAGCCCCTGCGCGCCAAGAAGAATGGTCAATAATTAGTACAGATGATGGTTAGAGGCTCTTCCTTGTAGTTGTAGAAACTTCTGTAAATGTTGAAAAAATGTCCTTGTAAAATTACTAGTTTATAATGTTAAAAATGTTTTTGTTTGCAAAAAAAAAAATTAGAAGAGACTTGAAGTCTACAAAAATCATAGGTTCGCCTGAAATTACTTTATGCAATGATTACAACCTCTGAAAATAATTTGTATGGAATAAAGTGACTCATTTATATTAATTGCGTGCTTTTAAAGAAATAATTATTTTGCATTGTACATTGAACGTAAATAAATAAAGCTCAACTTGTAGAAATGTCAAAGTGGTTTAAGGGTAAGATGCGTGACATTTGTAATCTAAGCACGAGGTAAGTGGTTCTAAACTTACCACCTCTATATATTTTTTTCAGAGTAATTTTATGTAAACGTCCTTTATTCAAAATGTATCTGATAAATAAGTTCAGTGTTATTTATGAAGTACAATGCGCATTTAAATTGACGTTTTTCCTTACTGAAAGTACAACAACACGGCTATTCCTGGTAATGTTACAAATTTATACACTGCATTTTATTACAAGGACAACCATTGTAGTTTTACAAGGAATTTCTTTGGCAACTGGGTTTTCAAAGATTTTCTTTGTAAAAGTAGGTACATAATTTTTTTGACAGCGTGGAACAACTTACAATGAACAAATAGAGAGGACACGAGAATATATAGGACAATGGATTATAGCATGCGGGTCACTGAAGTCACGCCATTTTCTTTCCCTTAGCTATAACTAGAAATGACGGTATATGGCGAAAATGTTTTGCGCCAACATACCCTTGAAAATGCTGTAGTTTATTGCAACATATATGATTGGGTGACGCACGTCTGAAACAGCGTAGCTGTCTACAGACCAATAACAGGCATCAAATATTACAATAAAAGTATTCTTATTAGCTCAGTCAAGTACTGTAACAGCTTCAAGTACAAGCTAAAGCCAGTAATATTCTGGTAAGCTGAACGTACGTTGAAACCAAGAAAACAGTAAGGTTTTCCCGCCATAAATCATCATCTCTATCTATCACTAGAGGTACGTCAATTTCGCGGATTCATCTGGCAGCAGCCTAGACTTGTCAGTCCTATACACCCACTGACCACAATCTATTATCTATTGGCTTATAACCGTACAAGCAGGTAGCAAGCGATAGCACTTCGCATTATTTCCTTATTTACTACTGGCTTGCAGTAGTCAAACGCGTTTCGTAACAGCCGCCAGCAAGTCACAGACATGACAATGAAGTATACATAATTGGCGTTCAACCTGATCTGGGATGTATCTGCGAAATTTACGTACCTCTACCAGTCACAAAACGAAGTTAACACACTCCTTACTGATTCATACTGTATAGGGGAGTAAATGGAGAAACAAATGCGTATTTGATCTAACAATATGGAATCTCTATTGGCGCATTGGTTAGAGCGTTCGTCTCCCCCGTTGTCCATCCGGATTCAATTCACGGCGTGGTCAACCTACATTTAGCATATGCGAATCGTGCATAATGTCACTTTGATCGTTGAGTTTTCTCAAAGATCTCTCGTTTATTTCTGTTCTACATTCCAGCGCAGCTACATGTTCACCTCACATTTCCCTTCAGTACTGAAAATTTCGCTGTGTAGCCCTGACCAAAATGTATTCATTTCACGTTTGTAAAAATAGATTCTTTTCTTAACTGAGGAAAGGGAAATTACAAATACCGCACAATACTGGTACCAACCACACAACATACGTAGAGGCACTGGAAAATCGCGAAAATGTTTAAGATAGTCTCCAATAAACTGTATTACATTAACCGTGACACGTGTGGACAGTTTTGGGACAAATCACACACGCTGTGTGTCCAAGCTGTACAGTTCTAACTGGGTTTGTTGTAGAGAGAAACAATGCTACAAATAAACGATAGTCAATGTTGATACCAAACATTCAGTGTTATATACAGAATGTTGGAGCCTAGCAAATAGTTAACTATTCCCGCGATTTTCCAGTGTCTCTAAACATACTTATTTAGCTAATTAAATTATATTACATAGTTTTATTTTAAGTTGGCTACTGCATGAGGTTTTAAGTTCACTCCTTGGCAGAACTTGTAACATAGGTACCTGTAAAATTAGACTACATTACGAACTATAAATTGTATGTGTTAACCAAGTATTTTTTTACGTTAGCATACCGAGAGTACGGATATGTAGGGTCGCTCCGTTGACCCAGATGTTAACACAGAAAATTAAATATCCTATCGCGTCAAACACAATTTCCAACAAAACTACCAAACATGTGTGTGATATATCTGCTCTCGTTTAAGCTTTAAAAACATGTTATTGAAAAACAAAAGAAACAGGATAGCATGGCCTTAATTTCGTTACAACCTCGCAGTCCTGTCACTAGCAAGGATCAGTTACCTTACACTATATCGCTGTCGGACAAGACATAAACACAGGCATGACATTTTCGCGATAAAAAAATTTTCCCCTGCTTGTTTCAGTACCTTGTGTGAAACACCTGAATTCCTTCGTAGTCAGTGATTGGCTGTTTAAACTGTCACGTGTCTTGGGGTTCTATCGACAAATCACAGACGTGTGGTGTTGCAGTAACGTTGTTCTGATTGACGCAGTCAAATAGGAGACGTCACTTCACACAGACACGCTACCAATAACCATGAAGCACAGCTGAAGATGTGCACGTCACTGATGCACACAAGGACAAAATTCTTTTCTCGAAAATTTAACGGCTCTAATCAAACAGTTTATGATTTGAAATAAGGAAAACGTTGCTATTGGGAATTTGTAAGGGGAAATACGAGTATTTCGAGTATTTCTTAAGAGTGCGTGGTAGATAAATAAAGGCTGAAAACATCAGTTGATTTCTACCCTTTTTTAGAAGCCAATATGGATAAAATACTCAATGACAATCCTAGATAATTGTATTTGCCAACTTTATGAGTAAATATTTATCCAGAATTGCTAATTCGTTATACGCGATCTCTTGCGCCGAAGTTAAATGCATGAGGTTCCGGCGTCAGAGATTGTGCCTCAGAAGTTCGTAACAATGGAAACAATTTTGTTTAAAACGTTGGCTAAAATTATTGTCTGGGATTGCTATTGTTTAATTTTCGCAAATTGGCTTCAAGTAACCTACTGTTATAGATTAATGCTTTTAGCGTTAAATTATGTACCACGCCCTATTAATAGAGGTACGTCAATTTCGCGGATTCATCTGGCAGCAGCCTAGACTTGTCAGTCCTATACACCCACTGGCCACAATCGATTATCTATTGGCTTATAACCGTACAAGCAGGTAGCAAGCGATGGCACTTCGCATTATTTCCTTATTTACTACTGGCTTGCAGTAGTCAAACGCGTTTCGTAACAGCCGCCAGCAAGTCACAGACATGACAATGAAGTATACATAATTGGCGTTCAACCTGACCTGGAATGTATCTGCGAAATTTACGTACCTCTACCTATTCAGCATTAATTGTACACATATATTCACGCCACTGGAAAAAAAAATCTAAGAGATCCTGTAACAATCTGGAATGCACTTTAATTAATCAAAATTTCCGAGTAGTGCATTTTTCTAATATAGCTCGAAACTGCGGTACGACTATAAATCTGCCATAGCTACATCGTCATTGTGATAGCCAAGAATGAATTATTCTAGTTGTACATTTATATTTATCGTTGTATGAATATGTTGTAAGTTACCATTTAACTGTCAAACAATGTTTAAAAGCTTTCAACGTGTAACTTAGTGCTGATGATAATTTTAAAACTATTGTTTGCATGTATTTCAACATAATGGACTTCAACAGGATCATAATTCTGTTACAGGTACGTTACTCTACGACAACTCACTGTGATTGGCCAGTTACTGAAGCCGGTATGCAACTTGGGATAAGATTTACCACACCAGGTATGATATCTGAAATGCAATGTGGCAAATGCCATAATGGCTAGATTTTATGGCCAATTTCGCACAACCTAGGGTAGAATACTTTTAGTAACGTTTGCCACCAACTTAAGTGTTTTAGGGAATCATATATGTTTCGCAGTCGTAACTGCTATTAGATATCGTCTAAATAATAGTTGTCGTATTTACATGCATTCCACGTTTGCATTATTATGGATTACTTCCGTTCTATAATAATAATTTTCGACTAAAATTCGAACGCACATACATGTTATGGAGTAAGAGCAAGGTATTTCTTTATATTTCTGACAGTTTGTTTTAAAATGATAATCTCTATGTTCGTGTTAAACGTGAATCAGCAGGGTTTCGTTTTAAGCTAGGATAGAAAGTATTTTAAGTTACGATGGCAATTAACAAAGTTTTGTAAAGAGGAACATCTATACACTTATTTTACCTACATCTTGAATACAAAAATGTTTTATTCTAAATGTACAAAATTACGTTAAACACTAATACTATAGAAGAAATAAAGCTCGCGGTGTTTTAAGGCTCAACAGTACAATAATAATAAGTCTTTTTTATTTTTAGTGAAAAGTTTAGTTATTTATCTTGAGAGTAACCTATTTAAGTATATTGTTTCTTAACCAAACTACACTGTAAGGAAAGTGAGTAATATTACTCATCATATGTATGGTAATATTCCCCGACCTTGAGAGGAAAATCAGATTTCCGAACATGTGTGGAAATTTTCGCAAGGTAGTGTATTCGCCACACAAACCACTCGGAAGTTTTGTTCGCGCGTTATGTCAAATTGTCCTAGAGGGCTTGCGCAAATACATAATGAAAAATTACATTACCAGTTGAGTAATTTTCCTTGACACGTGTTGAGTAATTTTCCCTCACTTGTAGAGGTAATTAGCTTCTATTACATGTAGAGTAAATTTACCAAATTTGTTTTTACAGTGTATTTTTTCAGTAGTTTTTCTATATAATGTTTGATGTAAAAGTCGGGTACTCAAATTCTGAATTTTTTACAGTTTAAGATGATTGTACTTCTAAGATTTCATAATGCATTGTAATAAGATGGTTAACTACATTTTTAAGCGAAGTGATGGTTCAACTATTACCATTGTTTTAATAGTATAGCCTAATTAAATATTATTCTCGTGTGCTTCAATGCTAATTTGTAGTTCATACAACGACCGTAGAAGAACAGGTCTGGACACTCGCCTGGAAGATTGACCTCCTTGTTGTTTGGCTGTAGTTCACCAAGTTACCGAGAGCGTTGAGCGTCTTTGGCGCTGCAATCAGGGCGGTCGGGCTCAAACTCCGCCCACTTTTTTCCAGTGTTTACATTATAAAGTAAATAAAGATTGTTGGAGCCATGCTTCAGGATTGTGAGCGAAGGAAGTATTTCATAAATTGATAAAAAAAATACGTTTCGATAAATTGTTTATCTTAATAACGTAAACATTAAAAAAAGTTAGAGAGAATTAGGCGGAGTTTGAGCCCCGATCACTCTGACCTGTTCTTCTACGGAGGGGGTTCATACTTCCTTCAACTTCAACGACAGATGTCCTCCTAGCTGGAGGCGACGTGCTTGCTCGCTGTGGATGCAGCGTTGCCTTCGTTTATCTTTGTTTAAATTCGCTACGAGCAGAGATTAGAGAAACATACAGATGGAGCATAGGGTATGTTCTAGGGCGAGGGTTACGAAACCTTGAGACGGAACGGAGTGGGGGGAGCCCATCCGCCACATTGGTAACTAAAAATGTTGTTTATTACCGTAGCAACGTGTATAATGCGACAGTGGGTTTGCCAACCATAACCTCGTTCCTCAATACATCTACATGAACAGCTGATTGCACTCCGCCATATTGCAACTTGAATATACAAGGTCAGATTAGCCTTGTATGAAATATATAAAGAGAAGGTAGTGTTAATATGTGAAGTTGTTTAAAATATTTCCTCTAAGACGTTGGAACTTATATGCCAGCTATTATACTTTTTTTCTGTAATCTAAAAAATCTAAAAACCTTCTTCCAGTTTGTAGACTGCCCCCATAAAATAATTCCATATTGTAGAACCGATTCGACGTTTGCATAGTATAGAGACAGGGCAGCTTCAATAGAGCACACTTTTTTTTTTACTGAGTGCATAGCAAAATGAGTTTAGCTAGTGTCCAGATCTGTAATTATAAGACTGTGAAATAAATTATATTAAAAGCGACATTGTTGTCATCGTTACCAGCTCGCGGAGCATTCTCGGAACGTACATGAATATTAAAAAAAAAAATAAATAAATAATAACACGTGAATTCAAGTCCCTTATTATACAACCAACTGTATTGCTTGAGAAACTGAAGTTAGTTTGTGTGTTAAAGGGACATTTAGATTCTTAAAGACAACGATTTTAAGTTCAACGTCTGATAGTAAGTAACACTATCTGAAGCTACAATTTTGTTTAATCAACGTTACTGTACGACCTCTCGGGAAGTACAGCCATGTGGAATTTCAGGCACTGGTTAAATTAACCCCTTATATTTAGAGAAATGTTATAATTGGTTTTTGCATCAAATAATTATTATAAACGGTAAATGTGACGTTACTTATCTGTCAATTACTTCACATATTTTTATAAATAGCGTCTACTAATCTTCAACGTAACCAAGCCACAAAATAAATAATACTTGCCTTGTCGCTTCCGTTACTAGGCCGACTTAGTTATTCTGTAGTCAAGCTGCTAAGGTGCTACTGTGTGGTAGACGATGTAGAAGTACAAGGCCTGGGGTCGGATTTTTAAATTGTATATGTATCACTATGTATCTTTACGATAACAAACATCAGTAACCTAACTCAACAACACATTCTAACCCAACCCATCTTAAACAAACATAATCTAATCAAATCTAGCCTAACCAAACCTAACATAAGCTAATGTAACAAATTTAAACTATACCACCATAAACAGCATTGCTTTACATGACCAAACACAACCAACCTAATATAACCTAACACAACCCAAAACAACACAACCCAACTTAACACAACCCAAAACAACCTAACACAACCCAAAACAACCTAACACAACCCAAAACAACCTAACACAACCCAACCTAACATAACTCCACTCAACCTAGCCCAAGACAACTTAATAAACACAACCTAACCCAACCTAAAATCACCCAACCTAACCCAACCCAACATAACCCAAGCTAATTCTACACAATGACATAACCCAATCTAACCTAACAATACATAACCATTTTAACTCAAAATAACAACATAACCCTGCCTAACATAACATAATACAACCCAACCTAACCAAATGTAACATAACCCAATCTAACCCAACACAATAAAATGTAACCCTACAAAACTCAACAGAACATAATATAAACCAACAAAGCCCAATACAACATAGCCCAACCCCCACACAAATCAACCAAACCCCATCCAACTCAACCTAAACCAACCTAACCCAATCCAACTCAACCTAACTCAAACCAAGCCTAACCCAATCCAGGCAAAACTAACCCACCATCACATAAATCAACCAAACCCCATCCAACTCAACCTAAACCAACCTAACCCAAACCAACCCAACCTAACTCAAACCAAGCCTAACCCAATCCAGGCAAAACTAACCCAACCCCTAACCCAATCTAAACCAAGCCAATTTAACCTAATCCAATCTAACTCAATACAATAGAACCATTAATTTACCTATACAAACCTAAGCCAATGGAACCTAACATAACCCATCCTGACACCAACCTAACTCCATAATGTTCAATTATATACAATAACTTGCACCAAGAGTTGCAATAGCTTGCACCAAGTCGCAATAACCTGCACAAAGTCGCAATAACCTGCACAAAGTAGCACTAACTTGCATAAAGTTACACTAACTTGCATAAAGTTGCACTACCATGCACCATGTTGCACTACCATACATCATGTTGCACTACCATGCACCATGTTGCACTACCATGCACTATGTTGCACTAACGTGTAAAAACTTGCACACCGTCAATTTACACTCTCTGAGTTGACATGAAACGCCATATGTTTAACTGAAAATCTGCGAGTTGTATAGAATTACAGTGGTTTGACCTGAGTTTACACAGAGTTGCAATAACTTACCATGAATTTGCACAACACCCATAACCTCCCACAAATTGTTACGGTCATAACTTTGTATAGCTTGTTATGTAAGTTCTAACATGTCTTGAAAAGTAATATTTGATTGTGACTTATAATCGAGTTTTCTGCTTTTCTATGTCGTATGACTCGACTGGATTTCTTTTCTTGGACATAATTCATTGCGATATAGATGTTCAAGAAACTAAATCCAGTCATGCACTCCCACTGCACAGTTCTTTCAAAGATCAAGTCGTATGATTTGCCATGTCATTTCGACATTCTATGGCTACTTGAATTGCCATAGATTGTTATGACTAATCTAACTAGCTACGATTTTCCGTAACTCGTAATAAGTTGCCTAACCTCACCCAACATAATATACAACCCGACCTAACCTACCCTATCCTAACC
>PNEQ01110191.1:41347-52684 GCA_003012365.1 Medauroidea extradentata
GAAAGTTAAACAATAGCAACCCTGGACAATAGTTTTAGCCAACGTTTTAAACAAAATTGTTTCGAGTGTTGCGAACTTCTGAGGCACAATCTCTGACGCCGGAACCTCGTGCATTTAACTGCGGCGCAAGAGATCACGCGTAACGAATTAGTAATTCTGGATAAATATTTACTCATAAAGTTGGCAGATACCATTATCTAGGATTGACATTGAGTATTTTATCCATAATGGCTTCGAAAAAAGCGTAGAAATCAATTAATTTTTTCAGCGTATATGTATCTACCATGCACTCTTAAGAAATTCATTACGTCATATTTAACACATAATATTTGAAAAATTTAATCCTCTCAAATACGTGCATGCACATTATCTAGCGAAACATAAACAGTAATATAATTTTATCTACGGTTGTACATGTCAAAATAACTTTAAATAAGAAAATTAATAAATATATTTTAATTCCACTGATCGTATAAGAAAGTTCCTTGCGTAATTTCTGAAATAACTGACTACGTCATTATTCTTAACATGAAGTTCGTCTTAAAAATGCAACTAACTTCCCATAGAACTGCTTAATTATGCTATTTGAAACACAATTTTTCGTGGACTTTACTACGCATTAAAACAAACTATTCTTTGCAGAAAAGGTATAATATTGATTTATTCTTAGCAGCAACAAAAAAAATTTCTTGATGCAAAGAAAGTGTTTATAGAATGTAAATAGCACTACATCAGTCTGAATTGTACAGTTATGGTGCAGGTAGGTTCAGTAACTTAAAGTAATTTTAATTAGTATTTAAATAACCCCCTTTGCACAAGTTGTACTAATTTTATATATATATATATGCCAGTCTGTCTGTAGCGTATGTGTTCCAGTACTATTCGTCAGATTGAGACGAAACTTTTGTTCCGTGCCTGCGAATGTATCTTACAAAAAATACATATTTATATAAGCCTATAGAGGAAAAAAGGGAGGGTGAGAAGGTGGCAGGACGGGGTGCCCAAAAAAATTCAGTGAAGTTTGTTTCTAAACCGGTTATTAACGACCCTTAATAGCATTTCACACCATTTAGAATTTTCAAAAATAAAATTCGTTTCAGAATTTTTTCCTATATAATAAAAACCGTACTTTATTACATTTAATTTTACTGTCAGTCAAAATACCGTTACTTAAAAAAAATTCGTAGCGCCGAAAAAGTTGTTATTTAAAACACTTTACTTGCTACTCTTTTGTGAAAAAATCTGTGTTTGAAATAACAATAAAAATATAAATACACTTTTTGCGAGTTACTTAAGATAGTTTGCAGTACTTAAACTTACCATTTACCCGGCTCAAAGAGGCATTACATTGAAAACCAAGTAGCGGACAATAACATCGTAGTAATTAAGAAAACGTAATCCTTTGCTGCTATTTAAACAAGCTTAATTATATATTCGCTCTCGACTTTGGGAAAGGACCTTTGAAAACGCCCGATTCAGGACTTTATTAAAACACGAAAACGTTGCGTAATTAAACCATTAATTTTAATCCTAAAAAAATTCTTTGAATATGTGAGAAGAAAATCCTATAATGTGTGGCTACATCGACCGAAAATTTTACGTTGAATAGGTGATGTATGTGGTTCGACGTCTGAGGATTACATTATTACATAAAGTAATTAAAGCCAAGAGGAAAAATTCCAGATATGACGATGTAACGGATACGGCTTGCGGCCAATATTATTGGCTCGAGCTCTACTTCGTCCCTTCAATATTTCAACCGGCTCGTGTTTGTTGTTTTAACACTTTAAAACATCATTTGAATCATGTGTATTGGGAACTTTAAAATATCTTCTTTATTTTACTCTCCCTGCTAAAGCGGAAAAAACATAGGTAAACTTCGGTATAACATACCTGCGCACATTTCCTTGCATATAACAATATAATTTCCTAGTCCAGCTTATTATTTTTTTTTTATTTTCATAAAGGATAGTACTTTCATCCTCTGCTTATAGTGATACAGACTTGTACTTTTTCTGCACATACGTCACTGTTTCCTATAAGACAATTGTTTTTGCACAATTAACATCTGTTTCCTGTGTTTACATAACGGCATAAAGATTATGTTTGACAGAGGCTTATAAGTAGGGACAGGAATTTTTTGTGAAAATATTTTTGCCCCACTTCGTTTCAGTGTCTTACATGTACACCTGCATGATTATTGACAGAGTGTTTTTGTGCATGGTCGTTATTCATTTGACTGAGCCAGTCAGTACATGGATAACTGCGACACAACACGTCTGTAATTTGCGGGTTTAACATCCACACGCTGGGTGTTACGACATCCAATCACTGACCACAAAGCAGAGGTGCAGGTGCGCACGTAAGGCACTGAAACAAAGTGTTGCAAAAATATTTTCGCGACATTTCCTGTCTCTACTCATAAGTCTTGCGGCCTGAGATATGAAATTTGGAATCACTTTCCTTTTAAAAACACCATTTCTTATTAAGGGTATTCAAGTGCGATAAAATAAAAAAAATTATGTTTTTATGAAATAGTACTAGTTTTATAGACGATTCTTGTGAGTACAGTTACCTCTTACGAAACAATTTTAGTTCACAAAGTTTTCTCACAACGGTGCGTCAAAGTCAAAATTTGCATATTACGCTTCCATGCAAATAGTAAAAACCAATTGACTTATTTAAATGAAATAATTTACGGTTAACTAACGTTCCATGAGTTAGGCAACAAAGCATTTAGAAGCCCAC
The DNA here is from genome assembly GCA_003012365.1 of Medauroidea extradentata. Taxonomy (NCBI): domain Eukaryota; kingdom Metazoa; phylum Arthropoda; class Insecta; order Phasmatodea; family Phasmatidae; genus Medauroidea; species Medauroidea extradentata. The sequence goes on from PNEQ01110191.1 coordinate 44,096, forward strand.
ACGTAATTTTTCGATTTTTTTTTTAAAAACCGCAAAAGTACAAGGAAAAATTGGGAAATTCGGCAATCTTATAAAATGCAAAAATTGTTAGCTGGAAGTTATTTTAATACTTTGTTGCATTGCCCATGGCATGTTATATCAATGTGAATTATTTCGTTATAGTAAGTCTAGAGTTTTTTAATATTTGCATGGCAGCAGATCATGCAACTTTTGGCTTTGATGCACCGTTATGAGAAAATTATGAGAGCTAAAATTGTTTCGCAGGCGTAAACTATATTCACAAGTATCGTCTACAAACCTAACATGATTTTATGCAATTATAAAATTATGAATTTATCACACTTGGACACCCTTAAGAGTGAGTGATAGTCACCATCTAGAATTTTTGTATTCGGTGTCATAACTTTCCTTCTGGGTATACTATTTTTACTTTTACCTAACTACGGAATAGAATGCATACTGATAAAATTTTAGACACTATAAAACTTTATTTTCGTAGCTGTTGTTTCAGATTGAATTTCAGTTAAGAAAGTAATAAGAATTTTTCAACCGTAAATCGATCTGTAACAAGAGTAACGACAAAAATATATTTACAGTGTACAAAATTCTATCAGTATGTATTATATTCCGTAGTTAGGTTAAAGTTCAAAAAAATTATCCAAAAGAAAAGTTGTGACATAAAATACAAAAATTCAAGATGGTGACTATCGCTCTTAAGGGCACCTAAACAGCGTGCTTTAAATGCCTTGTAATGTGTGGGGAGTTTGAGATCCTGCCGTCTATTTCACTTCTGTATTTCTTAATATTCCTGTGCCTTCGCTTTGACCATCAGCGCGTGCCTAGCCTCTAGTTCAGTATCCCAGCCCATCCATTACCATTCTGTTTTACTTCTTCTCTGCCTCTCTGTCACTCTCTGAGTCTCTCTCTCTCTCTCTCTCTGATCCGTTGAGCCGTGAGACGTCGCTCGCAGACTTAATTGTCCGTCTTTTAACGCCTCGTCTCTTGAGCGAGGTGCAACTTCTGCTGGGCATAGCGGGGACTTATAGCTTGCCCCACTCAATTCCTCTCTCGCCTTTTATTTGTAGTAATTCAGCGCCCCCTCCCCCCATCCTTTCTCATCCTCCATCTGCTTTAAACTTCTACCATTATCCGCCATATCCCACTCTTCCGTCCCGAAGATCAGCGTTTACAAGGAAATAAACCAGGGCGTATAAAAATGTGTGTTAGCGCCGATTTCTGTGGGAAATCACAACTGCACGATGACCCAGAAACACGCAACCAGATGGAAGAGAAACCGCAGATTAAAAACATTTTCGTTGCAACAAGAAAACGTTTGTATGAGCCACAGCAAAGTGGCTTAGCAGCAAAGAAAATTTTTGTTAAAAAGTTATAATAATGATAACTAGAGTTAAAATATAGTTTAGATTGTTTATTTGAAGTGTCTGTGATAAAGATAGCCGTGGTATTTTTTAACACAAGCTTTATGCTGAAAAATTAATATTCTTGTAACTTAGAAACTAACTATTTTATTACAAAATATGACAAAAACTAAGTTTTCCATATTTGCTTTGCTGTAATGCAAGAATTATTTACCGCAAGCTACATGCCTTACTTTGCAGTGAATCATATTTTTGTTGTGGCAAATAAAGATTTTTTTTTACTGTGTAGGAAACGTAAACAATGTTTTTCTGCGGAACATACTTAAAAACATAACTTATCTCAAATTATTCCTACGTTGTTAGTTACCTAGCTACACAGATGTTATGACAAGCACCTGCCTGTTTGAAATTCATTTCAGTTAAATTACAGTGTCGATCATTTCTCGAATTTCACAATGTGTCCTTAAAGCATTCGTTAAGCTGGCATGGGAACCTTTAGTAAAGAGTTTTTCACTGCTCTTTACATATATACACATACATGCATATTTATACATATAATGCCTAAATCATGGCGTCTTAATTACCACGGGTCTTACAAGTTACTAGTCTTAAACGCCACGAATTATAATAAGGTTATTTTATTTGAGTTTTATTTCTTTCTGCTGATAGTAGGTAAACCAAGAGCCTTGTGAATCATGGGTAGTAATTTTACAATTTTTCAATAATGTTCATTATTTAAATAATATATTAGCTGATGCACTGAAAAAAGAGTATGGTTGTAGGTACCATACTTTTGTTAAAATAGGGACAACAAAACAGTTTGATTGTTGGTACTACTCTGGACAGTTCCTTCAACAATCTGTCTTGTAGAAGAAACAAAGAGACGTATTGCTTTTACAAACCATATGGTAACTTCTACAAAACAGATTTAAAGGAACTGTCCAGAATAGTACCGACAACCAAACTGTATTGTTGTCCCTATTTTAACAAAAGTATGGTACCTACAACTATACTCTTTTTTCAGTGTGGGGTTTTAGTTTCTACATGAATGAGTCTCAAACACGACAAACGGATACCGTTCTATAAAACACCATTAATATCAATAAAATACAAGAAACCCATTAAAATTATTGCCGAACTATATTAGTATCAAAAATTTTCTCCCACGTTTAATTTATAAATTTAATACAGCCTTTGTGACATCGATATTTTGAGATTGTAGCCTACATACTTAAGCACAAATTTTCTTTGCTATAACAAAAATTAATTTTTGACAACGAAAGTGTTTTATACTAAATATTGAATATGGAAACGTACTTATTTTATTTATTTGCTTAGGTTTACGAAATTTTAATATCCTGACTTCGGAGTCTATTGTAAAAGAAGTTGTACTATTTAAACACAAGTATTTAACATAATAAACATTTTTAAAAATTATTACATATGGATATTTTAAAAAATCTTAATATTTAGGTAAACTGTTTTATAAATCACAGCTACTCCATGAAGCAAATTTTGGATCTGACATTTTGTTTTACTTAAAACAGGGTTTTACGTTTGTCAATTTTTACGTAAAATTGTATCATAAAATTAAAATTATATCTACGCACGTTCCACATAGTGAATGTTAATGTTAAAGGTTCAATTTTTATTGGCGTATCTATCAATCGTCAAAATACAGAAATCATGATGAAACTACTGGAGAATATTTAAATTTTTGAGAAGATGTAGAAATAGATTATATTCCCATTTTTAAAATACTGGTTTTTTATTAATTACGTTTCCTACACTCCACCACTACTCTGAAAAAATTGTGTAAATAAATACATGTATGCTGTAAGTATAGAGAAAAAAATTTATATACGAATGCCCTAATGAAAGAGGAGGTATATAAATAGTCATTACAAAAATCTGTTACCGAAATCCATTAACGTTTAAACGTCAGTAAAGGAAAAAACACGAAAGAAAAGTTCACGGACGTACACGTTGAAAACATTGCAAAAATGTATTTCTTAAGTAGAAATGCATTGAAACCCGATACGAATTCTTTTTTTACCGGTAATTTAACTTCACTAAAGGCAAAAAATATGTAATTTTATAATTTTATAGAGCACAGTCTAACACTTAAGCTACAAAATGAACCTTTGTAACTTCGCGTAAAAACTGTTTTTATAAAAAAAAATTGAATTAACCGAACTATTTGCGTATCTTTTGAGCACCTCTGTTTTAAAATACAATTTCTGACGTGAAATAACAAAGGTGCCATTCTGTAGCTTAATACATTTACATTAACTGTAATTTAATTCGTATCGTCTGAATTGTTTTTACTTTGGGCAAATATCGAAAATAGTCAAATCGGAACTTTGACTTGCGCTTATACAAAAACTATGGAACTGAAAAATATCTTACTAGAGGGTATATTACTATTAACGTAATGTCTTAAGAGTGCGTGGTAGGTAAATATACGCTGAAAACGTCAATTGAATTCTACGCTTTCTTCGAAGCCGATATGGATAAAATACTTAATGACAATCCTAGATAATAGTATTGCAAACTTTACAAGTAAATATTTATCCAGAATTATTAATTCGCTACGCGTGATCTCTTGCGCCGCAGTTAAATGCGCGAGGTTCCGGCGTCAGAGATTGTGCCTCAGAAGTTCGTAACACTGGAAGTAGTTTTGTTTAAAACGTTGGCTAAAACTATTGTCTAGGATTGCTATTGTTTAATTTTTGGAAAATAACTGTAGGAAACCTACAGTTATAGATTAATGCTTTTAGCGTTGAATTATGTACCACGCCCTCTTAAATGTTGGACAGTGTTTGGTACAAATATAAAATTACGAATTTTTCGGTGCAGAGCACTAATAAACAGAACAACGTGGGTCAGCAGAGATATCTACAGCCGTGTACTTTCTCCCTGGCTTCCCCGGAATGTGCAAGGTCGTTACCTGGGACGACCAAGTGCTTCGAGAATTGCTCCTTAAGCCTAGTTCACACTATCCTTAATGCTCTACTCAATACCTTCCTTAATTAAACGTCTACTGAGATTTCATAATTGTAGCAAAACATCTGTGTTGTGTACACACAGTCACTGTTTACTTATATGTTTCGGTACATAAAGGAGAAAAATATACATGTGATGTTTGCTGCTGTGTCCCATATATTACAACAGTCAAATTACCGAAAACTATTTCATAACAAGACTTACACACAGTTGCCAAATAAATGTAACTATCGTGTATTATTTAGGTTTTGAAACATCCCGCGGTCGCATGTTCAGTACGAAACAAATTTTATTTATATTCAAATCAGGTTGGCAACACTACTTGCGTATTCGCATGAGCTGTGGCTGAAGCTGTAATTGCGTATGTGTGTGAACATACACTATCATGAAAAATAGGACGGACTCTATCTGTGAAATTAAGTACTGAATCTTGTCTGGAACCAGCGTAGTTGCGGTACACACTGTCGCAGTGCTGCTTATACTGAATTGAGTACGGAATTCGGTGCTGAATTATGCATACTGTGTACCGGGCTTAAGGGCGCGTAATACAGAAATTTGCATCACCATATTTTCATTTTTTATATGAACAAGATATTTTTTTGATTATTTTAGACACAAAATGTGACTAAATTTGGCTGTTAAGAAATTTTGTTATCGCATAGTTTTCGCGTAATAGCTTTTTCAAGTCAAAATCAGTATGTTTCCGTTTTGAGGACTACAATAAAATCAACTGACATACCAATAGTAAATAAAGACTTCGCAGGCTACAATGTCTCGTACATAATTACAAAGAATAAAAATTTGTGTATTTAAATAAAAATGTTGAAATTTAAAACAAAAATTTGAAAAATTGCAATGACTTTTTTTAAATACAAAAATATTTCACTTTGTGGTTTAACATAGCTGAATTTGTCGCCTACAACATAATTATTCACTGTGATTTTTTTCAGGTTGGTATATCAGTTGGTTTTGTTGTAGTCCTTAAACAGGAAACATGCAAATTTTGACTATAACCAGCCATTACGCGAAACTATGCGAGATAAAGAAATTTTATACGAGAAATTTTAGTAACATTTTGTGTCTAAAACAAGGGGGAAAAAATAACTGGAACAAAATAATATAAAAATAAAAACATGGTGATGATAATTGCGACATACCGCGCTCTTATTGGTGTAGCTCCAAAAATACCCGCCGCAGTATGCTTCTCTATACTTTGTACTATAATAGCCTAGGCAGTGAAACAACCGACATGTAGGTCTGCCAACATGTTCACGAAACTTCAGAATTTACCTACATTGGAAAATATTTTAATTGAAGCATTTAGAAGCCTTATACAGCTGTCGCACGAGCATTTGTGCAACGTGCTAGTTTTTCTAAGAGGTACTATAAAACGTGTGTTTGGTATCTTTATTTACGAAACGAAAACATGTTTCAAAATATGCTCCTCTAATTTTGTTTTTCAAATATTTCGTTTAGAAACGTAGTATCGAGCCACCTCAAAATGGCTAAAAAAGACGGGTGTTTCAGATGTTCGCCACGTAAAAAAATACCAAACAAGATCGTAAAACGTAAATAGAGAATCACGCATTGGACTTAACTTTACATCTTCCAAAAATAAAATAGGGTCACCGCCTATAGTCCCATGGGAAAAAGCCAACGACCGGAACTTTACACGCATATCTCGCGCACAAGCGAGTCTAGCTCTTATCACCTGCCAGTTTCCCTACCTCAGACGTGGCATCTCGCGTGTGCTGTGCATGACTCATATAAGCGTAGTGTATTGTAGAATAAACTTAAAAACTATTTTAAAAAAAGATCAAAAGTAGCGCCTAGAATGAGGAGTGTGAAGAAGCATGCATAATAGCGAAACAGTGATAAAAGCACAGAGGTGAGACCAGGGGTGTCATTTCAGGTTTTCCTAGGAGGTGTGGCAAGATTTTGTTTTCCGGCGACAGTGATCTTCTTGCATCTTTTTTATTAATTAAGCGTGTATAAATTATATACTTTAATAATAAAACTTCAGTGTATGTGCTTAAGTTAGCATTATTTAAATTTAAAAATATAAAAAATATATTTATACACATAAAATTCTAAATCCGGCCCCCCTGTGGCCCCAAATGACGCCCCTGGGTGAGACATCTTGCGGGCAGGATGTGAACCTCGCAACCCGGCCGGCCCACATTGTGAACCTAGAGAAAGACTTCCACGTCACAGATTCTATTTATAGCGTAGGCAACGGCAAGATTTCCCATCCCCCCTCCCCGCCACTAGCTCAAGCAACTCTTTGCTCTTCCCACGCCAAGAAGCAAGCGAGACCACGTTACGTGTCCTACATACGGCAATTATAATAAGTCACCTAATGAAGTCAAAGATACATTCGCTTAGTCACAAATCAGGTTATATGTAATCATTTGCAAGCAAGGGTTATAAATAGTGACGATCCAAACTATGACTTCACATTTTCCACAATATTGTTATAGCCACAATTTTGTAGCGAAATAATTTTTGTACCATATAATTGAGAAAATGTTTCGGGTCAACATACACTTGAAAACACTGTAGTTTCCTGTGACCCATACGACTGGGTGATGTAGCCTACGTCTTGTCTGCAGACCAGTGACAGGCACCAAATATTACAATAGCGGGATTCTTATTGGCTCAGTCAAATAGTGTGACAGCTCCTAGTACAAGCTAAAACCAGTAATATTCTGATAAGCTGACCGTGCGTTCAACCCAGCAAACAGTCAAGTTTTCCCGAGATAAACCATAATTAAAGACGATGGTATACCGCGAAAATGTTTTGTGTCATCATACCCTTGAAAACACGGATTTCTTGCGACATCTATGATTGGGTGTTATACGCTTGACACTTATTAACTGTCTGCAGACCAATAATAGCTTCAAATATTACAATAGCAGGATTCTTATTGGATTAGTCCGCGTACAAGCGAAACCAGCCATCTTATCATAAGCGGAACGTATGTTGAAACCCAGCAAATAGTCATGTTTTCCCGCCATAAACCATCATCTCTAGCCATTTCGTATCAGTGTGTAAAGTACATATATATTTTAACTTTCACTTTTCTTAGGGTTTTACTGACAAATCGTGTGCTGTCGCAATACCCTTTATTCTGATTGCTGCAGTTAAACGACAGACATTTCTGAACGACGGCACGCTGCCAATAACCATAAAGAACAGCTGTTGATGATCACGTAAGGCATTGAAACGAAGTTTTGCAAAAATCTTATCGCGGCGAACTCGTGGTTCTGATAAATGTTAAAATATTATACTAGATGCGAAGCATACGATTTTCCGTGCGTCATTTTACTTATACTTCGTTTCGCTTTTCTTTCGTCGGAATTTCGAAAGCCGTCCGTAGAGTATTCGCTTCACTACGGGTTTGTCTTGCGTTTATTTCTCGAGTCCCTTGAGCTTGTTGCAGCAGCTTGCCTTGCTCTCGTGCTGGGTTAGCCACGAGCAGAAGCATGCAAAATTAGCGATAATGTTTGGTGTCAGACTAGATCCCGCATTTATCTGTACGTATTCCCAGGGCCGCCGAGAGAGAGAGAGAGAGAGAGAGAGAGAGAGAGAGAGAGAGTGAGTGAGAGAGGGGGGGCAAATGGGGCAAATGCCCAGGCAATGAACTGAAAGATAATGCAATAAAACTTTTAGAAATTAATTTTTTCCCCACACATAATTTGTTTCGTATCACACTTCGTTGCTTCCTGTGTTATTAATAGAGGCACACGTATTTCGCGTATTTATCTGGCAACAGCCTAGACTTCTCAGTTCTATACGTGTACCGGCTGAAGCCGAATATACATTTGCTTCTAACAGTACAAACGTGTAGCACGTGATATCTCCACGACTTGTTTCCTTATTTATAACTGGCTTGCAGTCGTCAAATGTGTGTTAAAACCGCTCTCGTCTAATCACAGGAGGAGTGAAGTATACGTTTTTGACGTTCAACCTGACATAGAATCAATACACGGAATAATCGTGACCAGTGGCGGCCGGTCAATGTTTTGAGCTCAGTGCTCTGAATATAATGTCCTTCACCCCCTCCCCGCTAAATCGCTATACTTTCTTTCCCTGCTAATAATCGTATTTTTAACTCAAAGGTTTACATTCTTTACATGTATTGAGAAATTGCACTGCGTTTCATGGCAAGCAGTAATGTAGCCAATAAAGTGTGTTGTAAAA
>PNEQ01110192.1:0-13309 GCA_003012365.1 Medauroidea extradentata
CACTGTTTTAACCTGGTCTAATAATACAAGTCTGTCAGACTGGCGACAGAAATACATCGCTTCTGCAGATTTTGCCACAGTTATTTTGAATAGGTCGCTAAAAATATTACTCTTCGAATTTACGTACGCTCGGAAAATCCCTTAACATATAATGACTGAGTATATCTGATCACTTGACCAATACTACCCAATAATGTTACTACTACGCTTTTGCAAACGTTTGCAGTTCAGTGAACTAGACAAATTCACAGATTCATTTCTACGAATAAAACTGAAATTTAATGTAGGATAAAGAAAATAAATAATTGTAAACGTTTGATATCTGATTGGCTTGTTAGTTATAGAGTAAAATACTATTGTTAATATATTTAGTTTACAACGTACTCTTAGTTTCAAATGCATCGGCCCGTTTACTTAAGGGGCTATCTATTAGTCTGAATTTCTGTCAAGTTAATGTTAGACATACTGTAGAGAAGTTATAACTCACTGCGGTAAAGAATATCACAATCCACCTTGTAAAACCTTAACAGAGTCTTCTGGCTACACCCATGAGGTGTACATTCCAATCGGAATAGTTACAACCTAACAAATTATTCCATAGTGCACACATAACCACAATATGACAAGGACAACTTAACTGAAAGGCAGGCTTACAAAACGTCGTATGTAGTTGTTTAAACCTCAGCAGTCTAGCCATGCTTATATCACAACAGTACCTGGTCCTTACATTTAACCTTATTACCTGAGCTGTGTATAAATTTAGTAGCCGGTAGCAATGGTCCTTATTTTGCATCTTGTCGACTGAGCTGTGTACAGTTTTCCGTTAGAAACTGGGTGGTCCTCACTTGTCTGTTCCAAGTCACTGTGTGAAAAAGTTCGTTATTTCACCCTGGACCTCGTATCGGCTGGTCAAACACATGGTCCTCGTGAGATACAATAAATCCACCCATGCCATACACAAATCTTACAAATAATTTGATTTCGAAAATTTCATCGTGTGTATGGGATCACAAAAATTGCCCCATCTCATTGATATACATTTGTCAAACATTGACGATTAATTTGTAGAGGTCCTCATAATGACATTAAACTCGGCGGTCCTCAGAAGATACGCTAGTCCCGTATAGGTGTGTATATGTATGTATACATGTATGTATACATGTATGTATGTATACATGTATGTATGTATACATGTATGTATGTATACATGTATGTATGTGGTATTTATTATGTATGTATGTGTGTATGTGTGTATGTATGTGTGTATGTATGTATGTGTGTATGTGTGTGTACGTATGTATGTGTGTATGTATGTGTGTATGCATGTATGTAAGTGTGTATGTATGTATGTGTGTATTTATTATTTATGTGTGTATGTATGTATGTATGAGTGTATTTATTATGTATGTACGTGTGAATGTATGTGTTTATGTATGTGTGTATGTGTGTGTATGTGTGTATGTATTTTAATGTATGTGTATATGTATGTATGCATGTATACATGTATGCATGTAGTATGTATGTGTGAATGTATGTGTGTATGTATGTTGTGTATTTATTATGTATGTATGTGTGAATTTATGTGTGAATATATATGTGTGTGTATGTGTGTATGTATATGTGTTTGTATAAATGTATGCATGTCTGTATGTAAGCATGTTTGTACGTATGCATGTATGTACGTATGTATGCATGTATGTACGTATGTATGCATGTATGTACATATACATGCATGTATGTATGCATACATGCATGTATGTATGTATGCATGTATCTATGCATGTATGTTTGTGTGCATGTATGTGTGTATGCATGTTTGTATGTAAGCATGTATGTACGTATGCATGTATGCATGTATGTACGTATTGTTACAATATGATCTTTTTATACGTCAAACTTTGTAACAGTATATATATATATATATATATATATATATATATATATATATATATATATATATATATGTATACATGTATGTATGAATGTATGTGTGTATGCATGCATGTATGCATGCATGTATGTATGCATGCATGCATGTATGTATACATACAGAGTGTTACAAATTTCAATGCTCAAACTAATATGGAAGATGAACGAGACAAATACAAATATATTTCGCCAGATAACCATGTGTAGGAAACAAATAGTTAAAGGGCAATGAGCATTCAGTGGTATCGGGTGTGATAGAGAATACACTAAAGGTAATTGTTAACAATACTTAATATTTTTTATCAATGTTACAACAAATGTTCCAAATGAATACCATTAACCTCAGCTTAGAGCCGGTATCGACGTAGCAAGAAATCCCGTGTTCCCTGGAACATGCGTGGTGTGTATTGTATGTGTTTGGCCGCCACAAGAATCCGTGAAACTATTTCTTCCTCTGAGTTGACAGGACTAGAATTCACTTCAGGGCCACCCTGCTACATCGATTTCGGCTCTGCGCTGAAGTTAATGGTTTTCGTTTTGAACATTTATTGCAATACTGATCAAAAATAAAGTACAGCAAACAATTAACATAGGTGTCTTCTCAATTATACCCGTTACACCTGAATACTCACTACTCCCAAACTATTTGTTTCCGACACATGGTTATTTGGAGAAATATAGGCCTATACATATCGGTCTCCTTCATAGTTCCTGTCACTTTGCGCATTGAATTTTTTAACTACCTGTACACATTTAAAACCCTAAACGAGTGAAAAATCATGATGTTTGTGTTTTATCAGCTGGTATATATTTCTACATCCAACTAGTTGAGACAATGAGGTGTACTTTACTTCTGAATAATGCTAAATTACAATTCAAACAAATTTGTACAATACATACTAGATAAAATAACCTCATTTCCTGGGAGGGAAGTTAGATTGTAAAGTTTCAAGGACGATGATACATAGACGAGTAGTTTTTCTGGGCTCGAAATTTGTGTAAGCCTGTACAATCGTGCAATTATGGCGATTAAGTACTGTATGGCTAACGAAATTCTTGCCATTTCGATTATGTATTCGGGTATGGTTTCCGCACAGAAAATTCAATCTTTTTTAAATGCACATTTTTACATATATAACATATAATTTTCCCTTTGATACTTCTGATTTATATTAATAAATATGTTACCTTCGCTGCTTTATTTTTAATTACTTTACAATACTAAATGTAATATTTTCAGTGACATCTTTTCAGCAGTCCCGTTTAGAAAAATTTTAAACTTACCACGTGTCATATAAAGTCATTGAAGTTCCTTGGCAGCATCAGCCTACATGTCATACAATCTCGCAAGATTTGTCTCAAGGTTGAGGTGCCAGTAACATTGTGAATGTTTAACCGACCAAATCACCATAATGCGAAGGTTTATCAAACAAAATGTTATTTAGGGCAGAGTATTCAATAGCTGTGCTCGGGGTAAATTTTCCTCATACCACGTATACTGTAGATAATTATTTGAATATCTCTCTTTCTTTAAAGAGACTACAATTCCGCCTCAAATAAATTTTGCTGTGACTACAAATAAGGGCCAGGGCAATAGATTTAAGTGGCAAGAACAGACCTAGTGCTACTTTTCACATAATTAGATATTGCTACATAGCCTACTATACAGTTATCTCAACTAGCAACATGGTATTTATAACAGTGTTCTTCGAAATATTGATCTATTATACAGACAGGTACTTCTGTTAAGTAAATATATGCTGCTACAAGAAATATATGTGGGAAATGCCGCGGACGGAATGCTTGTTTTTCTATACTCGTGTATGTTTTATTCTGAACACACAGAGTTTTACGTTTCTCATATATATTATTTGGTTGGAGAAAAATTGTAAAACTGGTGATGTAACAGTAAGTTGCATAATATCAGTAACTTTACCTTCATCACACAATTACAAAAAAAAAATAATTTAACAATAAAATAAGTTAATTATAACAATCGGCAAACTTGGTGTTTGTTTGCCACGTAAATAGTTGATTTTTCGTTACTAATATTTTAACAATATTTTTGGTAGTACATTTGAAAAAAAAAATTTGCTCATTTAATTTCCCATGCAATTGTTAGTCCAAATCGTTTATTCGTCACGTAAATCTGACGTATTTTATGTATAACTGAAAAATTTGCGAAATTATTTACAGTTCCAATTTTACTTCCAAGCGAATAGTTCTTTAAATATTTAAAAAATTTGCCGCATAAAATACGACACAGGTTGGGAAAAGAGAGAATATAAAGAACTACGACGCAATCAACATAAAAAAGCATGGGAAGTAAGGCAGTAGCTAGGCTCGATAGCCGAGTACATTGCGCTACTTTCGAGAAGATCGATACGCGAGTGTGTGTCGAGAGATCGTTGCAGCTGATACACACGAATCAACTCAGCTGTGGTTTCTATGCCAGTCGCAGTGTATAGTACAGATCACACGTTTTATATTTATAAGTTTAATGATAGCATCTGTACAGCAAGAAGATAATGCCCACTGGCTGAGATTACATGCTTCCGTGGGTTGCATAGTTCGTTTTACTAGCTTCTTAACATTTTTAAAACAATAATAATTAGTGAAAAACGGGTTTATTAACACTTCTCGCCATTCCATTATAGCTTGAAATAATCTGTCAGACTTTTCCCTTGGTGGTTAAGGAAATAAACGCATAGGATGTCCGGATACAGTATTGAATATAAATAAAATTGTTTCATCAAATGCCATGAATTTTATGAAGTTCCATATTTCAAAAAAATATCCGTTGATACAAAAAAAACAACGAATATAAGAAGAAATTATCTGTATTTTGTAACATAACGTGTTTAAATTCTACCGGTAAGATAAATGCGTTATACACTATCTAAAAGTAACTAACACGTTTTATAATTAAGACAGAGTAGAAGATTAACATTTGTTTACGAAAAAAAGAAACAAGCTCAGCAAATAGCGTCTGTGTGTTTAAAATTCAACAAAATTTATGTGGGTTATGCGAAAAATCATTAAAACCTACTGATATATAACTACACCAGCCAATTATTCGGGTGTAGCTACATAAGACTGTACAGTATGTTGAACTACGAAGCTAATATTCGTGCTGTTTAACATAAACTATTTAACCGCATAAAATGGAGAGAAAGTTTTTCGCGAATATAAATCTATTATTATCATCAATTTGAGTACTGTTCGTTCTCGTTTGTGACACTGTATTTACCGACAGTTTTCTTGAAATTGTTTAGGCCTACACTTGTCAAATAAATACTCGAGAAAAGCTTGGGAAATTAAAAACATTGCTGTTTATTTCCACCGTTTGCTCTACCGCTGTGTAAATTGCATCAATGAGACTACTATAAAATATACATATCACCAGAGTTCATAAATCAATGTATTAAAAATAATGCCTTTTCTTCAAAATAACAATAAATTGAAATATTCATTTAGTAAAAGATAATACGAAACGTGTAATTTATCATTATTATTTAGTGGAAATAAAACATCAAAAATTATTACATGATTTTGTGTCGACCGTGTCACTCCTGACCATAAACAAATGATTTAAACAACAATACACAAAACAATTTTGCAAAAATGTCGAAATAATGGGATTACTACAAATCACTATGTTCCATTAAACACGTGGGATTTAAATGTTTTGTGTTAATATTTATTTTTATCGCGTGTTTGTGAGATTAATTCGTTAGTTTCTGGTTTATTTTATTTTTTGCTCATTTTTGGTAACCCACATACTTTACCGTGTCATAATCACTCTGGAAGTGTTTTACAAACGATACTTCTAATTTAGAGTATCGTTTGAGCCATATATTGTTGTATTGGCGTCACTGATTTATTACTGCTGGCTGAAGTTGATTCTACTAGCCTACATGTTAGAAAGAATATAAGTTTTCTTATGGGAGAGCTTCGCACATGGAAAAGTTCTGCCGCTAGATTCGCTTCAATCGCTAATGAACCAAATAAATGCGAAACCATAGTTAAATGAAATTTAAATAAACTTGAAAATGATAGAAGTCATTCAATTTAATTTTAAAATCATAATAATTCAATTTCCCGTTTTAAATTATCAACTGAATGTCAGGAAAGCTCTGTGATTGTTCAGTTTGGTGCACTACCGATACCAGAGTTCAAGCGGCAGAAATTTTTCTGTAACAAAAGTATACCATTGATTTTTCTAACCTGTATTATAATCAACCTTACTGCTGGCACAACAAAATTGCCTCCCTGACTGTTTCAGTTATCCAGGTATGGTAAACTGCCAGCAACAAAGCATCTAGTGTGTTAACTGGAATATATGTGTATAACAATATATAAGAAAATCAGTTAAGATGGCCGTCTGAGTGGACGTACCAGGCATTGAAATGCGGAAGCGGCAAGGACAAAACAGAACGAACATAACGCCTCATTCTAGCTTCCAGGCGCAAGTCACTGAACTGGTGTGTAGAATTCTCGCTGACAACTCGCCTCTATGAGACATTCGGTCGAGTACCAAACATTAAATGATGTAATATCACCGATCATGATGTACTGAACACGCCCATGCCCTTTAAAAGATTTTGCATCAAGATTTTCGTGCTTGAAAAGCTATGCAAACACCCATTTTCGCTATTTTGGCCACTAGAAAACACGCTTTAATTATTAATTATGAACCTTACACCTTACACGTGTGTAAACTTCTTTAAAGGTTAGAGCCTAAGTAAAAATCACATTAGTTGAGCAGTTTACCTAATAATCTGGTAACGGCAGAAGTTCGTACAACTTGGCACCCTGGGCAGACGAGTATTGTGAAATACATAAAACATTATTGTCGGTTGGGTTTTGTACCAGCCGAACTTACGACGTGGCGCATCATAGTATCGACACCATAATTAATCGGAGCGATAGCTATCAATTTATCACAAATTATCACACATTACGAACACAAAAATAAACCTTTCTTGCGACCATTCACTCTTCTCGGCATGCCACTACGAGGATGAAACCACTGTTAAATAACCAAAATCTGCGTATAGAATTTTATTTACAAAAACAACCATATATATGTGTATATATAGTCTCAGTGGAGATAGCAGGTGCCAAAAGACCTTCGACACTAATCAGAGCATTCTTTCCACCACTCCTACACAGTAAACCCCTGTCGGTGTCGGAGAGTAGAGAAGAAGAGCCGGACTACAGTCTTAATGACGTCGGACCCGTAACAATTCAGCATTTTATATTTGTGCCAAACACTGTTCAATTTTCACACATCAGATAAAACGTAATTTCCCAAAATAAAAAAGTTATTAGATCCCATTGTTATAGCATAACCAACTGTCAATGTCAGAAAATGGCAGTTGCGGAATAGCAAAATAATAATAATAATAATAATAATAACTTGCAAAAACATGACGATTCACAATAATATTAATTTTATACCAGCTACTTTAAGATGCTTTTGTAAACACAAAGGAATCCTTTCTGTGTTTTTTAAAAATTCATGAAATTGAGTAAATTTTTGCATAACTTTAACTTCTGACTACTACTGAAATTTTCACAAACATCTTTGTCACACATTTCATAAAATGCATCGATACATTAACTTTCGGTTTCTGCAATTTTGGATTCATTTGTTAATTACTTTTTGGTTTTGGGGAAATTACGTGTTATCATGTATGTAAATATTTAACAGTGTTAAGCACAAATATGAATAAATTAATTTTAACGGGTTCGATGACCTTAAGAAACGAATGTTAAATAGTAACAGTAATATGAATATAAGGGATCATAGGAATTAAGAAAAAACATGTAGTAGGGTACTTATCGAAGTGTAAAAGAATGTAACTATAACTAATCTTCAAATAAATACGGCAATGTCGGGAAATTACTGTCATCGAGGAAGGGGGCATATTTCGGAAGCTGTCTCCTAATTGGCCAAACTGAACCAATGTCTGTGAAGCAATCAGCAAGGATTTTGGCATCAAACAGGAGCAGTAGGTGGAAGTTTATAATTGTTGATGAATACTATTTTAAAGCACCGGAAGAAAAGAACCGAGGTGTCACCACCGTACATATGTTCAGGCGTCGAGATGTCTCCAGGGAGATGTTTGGAAGCAAGAAAGGACGTGCCGGGTTGTTATCACATTGAGATAGTTCCGGTGTCGAGACGCTTTGAATGAGAAGTTGTTGGGACTCGAAAAATGACGTGCTGACTTGTTATCTCTAACATCAGTTCAGGCGTCGAGATAGTTTAGGAGTGAAGTTGTTGGTACACAAGAAATGACGTGCTGGCTTGTTACCCTCGAAAATCAATTTAGGAATCGAGATGGTTTGAAGGTAAAATTGTTGGTACACGAGGTACGACGAGCTGGCTTGTTACCCTCGAGCATCAGTTCAGGCGTCGAGATGGTTTGAGGGTGAATTTGTTGGTACAGGTGGTTCAACGTTCTGGATTGTTACCCTCGAGCATTAGTTCAGGCATCGAGATGGATTGAGGTGAAGTTGTTGGTACACGAGGAACGACGTGCTGGCTTGTTAACCCTAGCATCAGTTCAAGCATCGAGACGGTTTAAGGGTGAAGTTGTTGGGACACTAGGAACGATGTGCTGGCTTGTTAGCAACAAGCATCAGCTCAGGCGTCGAGATTGTTTGAGGGTGAAGTTGTTGGTACACGTGGTACGAAGTTCTGGCTTGTTACCCTCGAACATTAGTTCAAGCGTCAATAAGGGTTGAGGGTGAAATTGTTGGTACACGAGGTACGACGTTCTGGCATGTTACCCTCGAGCATCAGTTCAGGCGTCGAGATGGTTTGAGGGTGAAGTTGTTGGTACAGGTGGTACAACATTCTGGCTTGTTACCCTCGAGCATTAGTTCAGGCGTCGAGATGGTTTGAGGGTGAATTTGTTGGTACAGGTGGTACGACGTTCTGGATTGTTACCCTCGAGCATTAGTTCAGGCATCGAGATGGAATGAGGTGAAGTTGTTGGTACACGAGGAACGACGTGCTGGCTTGTTAACCCTAGCATCAGTTCAAGCATCGAGACGGTTTAAGGGTGAAGTTGTTGGGAAACGAGAAACGATGTGCTGGCTTGATAGCCACAAGCATCAGTTCAGGCGTCGAGATTGTTTCAGGGTTAAGTTTTTGGTACATGTGGTACGAAGTTCTGGCTTGTTACCCTCGAACATTAGTTCAAGCGTCAATAAGGGTTGAGGGTGAAATTGTTGGTACACGAGGTACGACGTTCTGGCATGTTACCCTCGAGCATCAGTTCAGGCGTCGAGATGGTTTGAGGGTGAATTTGTTGGTACAGGTGGTACAACGTTCTGGATTGTTACCCTCGAGCATTAGTTCAGGCGTCGAGATGGATTGAAGTGAAGTTGTTGGTACACGAGGAACGACGTTCTGGCTTGTTACCCTTGAGCATTAGTTCAGGCGTCGATATGGATTGAGGTGAAGTTGTTGGGACACGAGGAACGACGTGCTGGCTTGTTATCCCTAGCATCAGATCAAGCTTCGAGACGGTTTAAGAGTGAAGTTGTAGGGACACGAGGAACAATGTGCTGGCTTTTTACCCTCAAGCATCAGTTCAGGCGTCGACTGGTTTGAGAGTGAAATTGTTGGTAAACATGGTACGAAGTTCTGGCTTGTTACCCTCGAACATTAGTTCAGGCGTCAATAAGGGTTGAGGGTGAAATTGTTGGTACACGAGGTACGACGTTCTGGCATGTTACCCACGAGCATCAGTTCTGGCTTCGAGATGGATTGAGGTGAAGTTGTTGGTACACGAGGAACGACATGCAGGCTTGTTATCCCTAGCATTAGTTCAGGCGTCAATAAGGGATGAGGGTGAAATTGTTGGTACACGAGGTACGACGTTCTGGCTTGTTACCCTCGAGCATCAGTTCAGGCTTCGAGATGGTTTAAGGGTGAAGTTGTTGGTACATGTGGTACGACGTTCTGTCTTGTTAAACAGGAACATTAGTTCAGGTGTCGAGATGGTTTGAGGGTGAAGTTTTTGGTACACATGGTACGACGTTCTGGCTTGTTACCCTCGAGCATTAGTTCAGGCGTCAATAAGGGTTGAGGGTGAAATTGTTGGAACACAAGGTACGACGTTCTGGCTTGTTAGCTTAGAGCATCAGTTCAGGCATCGAGATGGTTTGAGGGTGAAGTTTTTGGTACACATGGTACGTTGTTCTGGCTTGTTACCCTCGAGCATTAGTTCAGGCGTCAATAAGGGTTGAGGGTGAAATTGTTGGAACACAAGGTACGACGTTCTGGCTTGTTAGCTTCGAGCATCAGTTCAAGAGTCGATATGGTTTGAGAGTGAAATTGTTAGAACACAAGGTACGACGTGCTGGCTTGTTATCCCTAGCATCAATTCAGGCATCGAGATGTTAGAGGGTGAAGTTGTTGGGACACGAGGAACGTTGTGATGGCTTGTAACCATCGAGCATCAGTTCAAGCGTCGATATGGTTTGAGAGGGAAATTGTTAGAACACATGTTACGATGTGCTGGCTTGTTATCCCTAGCATCAATTCAGGCATCGAGATGTTAGAGGGTGAAGTTGTTGGGACACGAGGAACGTTGTGATGGCTTGTAACCATCGAGCAACAGTTCAAGCGTCAATATGGTTTGAGAGTGAAATTGTTAGAACACATGTTACGTTGTGCTGGCATGTTACCATCGAGCATCAAGTTCAGGTGTCGAGATGGTTAAAGTGTAAAGTTTTTGGGACCCGACGAACAATGGGCAGGCTTGTTACTCTCGAACATCAAGTTTAGGCGTCGTAATGGTTTGAGGGTGATGTTGTTGGTCCACGAGGTTTGACATTCTGGCTTGTTACCTTCGAGTATTAGTTCAGGCGTCGAGATGGTTTGAGGGTGAAGTTGTTGGTACACGTGGTACGACGTTCTGGCTTGTTACCCTCGAGCTTTAGTTCAGGCATCAGTAAGGGTTGAGGGTGAAATTGTTGGTACACGAGGTACGACATTCTGGCTTGTTACCCTCGAGCATCAGTTCAGGCGTCGAGATGGTTTCAGGGTGAAGTTGTTGGTACACGTGGTACGACGTTCTAACTTGTTACCCTCGAGCAGTTCAAGCGTCGATATGGTTTGAGACCGAAATTGTTAGAACACATGGTATGATGTGCTGGCTTGTTAACCCTCGAGCTTTAGTTCAGCCGTCGAGATGGTTTAAGGGTAAAGTTGTTGGAACCTGAGGAACTATGTGCTGGCTAGTTACCCTAAAGCATCTGTATTGGCGTCGAGACGGTTTGAAGGTGAAGTTGTTGGGTTATAGGAAACGACGTGCTGGCTTGTTATCCCTAGCATCAATTCAGGTGTCGATATAGTTTGAGGGTGAAGTTTTTGGGACACTTGGTACGACGTTCTGGCTCCTTACCCTCGAGCAATAGTTAAGGTGTCAATAAGGGTAGAGGGTGAAATTTTTTGTACACGATGTACGATTTTCTTGCTTGTTACCCTCGAGCATCAGTTCAGGCGTCGAGATGGTTTGAGGGTGAAGTTGTTGGTACACGTGGTACGATGTTCTGGCTTGTTACCCTCGAGCATTAGTTCAGGCGTCAATAAGGGTTGAGGGTGAAATTGTTGGTACACGAGGTACGATGTTCTGGCTTGTTAGCTTCGAGCATCAGTTAAGGCGTCGAGATGGTTTGAGGGTGAAGTTGTTCGTACATGTGGTACGACTTTCTGACTTGTTACCCTCAAGCATTAGTTCAGGTGTCGAGATGGTTTGAGGGTGAAGTTGGGTGGGACACGAGGAACGATGTGATGGCTTGTTACGCTCGAGCATCAGTTCAGGCGTCAATAAGGGTTGAGGGTTAAATTGTTGGTCCATGTGGTACGACATTCTGGCATGTTACCCTTGAGCATTAGTTCAGGCATCGATATGGTTTGAGAGTGAAGTGGTTGGTACACGAGGAACGACGTGCTGGTTTGTTATCCCTAGCATCAGTTCAGACATTGATACGGTTTGAGGGTAAAGTTGTTGGGACACAAGGAACAATGTGCTGGCTTGTTACCCTCAAGCATCAGTTCAGGCGTCGAAATGGTTTGAAGGTGAAGTTGTTGGTACACAAAAAACGACATGCTGACTTGATATACCTAGCATCAGTTCAGGCGTCGAAATGGTTTGATGGTGAAGTTGTTGGGATATGAAGAACGACGAGCCGGCTGGTTTTCCCTAGCATCAGTTCAGGCATCGAAATGTTTTGAGGGTGAAGTTGTTGGGACACGAGGAACGTTGTGATGGCTTGTAACCATCGAGCATCAGTTCAAGCATCGATATGGTTTGAGAGTGAAATTGTTAGAACACATGTTACGATGTGCTGGCTTGTTACCCTCGAGCATCAGTTCAGGCGTCGAGATGGTTTAAGGGTAAAGTTGTTGGAACCCGAGGAATGATATGCTGGCTTTTTACCATCGAGAATCAAGTTCAGGTGTCGAGATGGTTTAAGTGTAAAGATTTTGGGACCCGAGGAACGACGTGCTGGCTTCTTACTCTCGAACATCAAGTTTAGGCATCGTAATGATTTGAGGGTGATGTTGGGACACGAGGAATGTTTTTATGGCTTGTTATCCCTAGCATCAGTTCAGGTGTCGGTATGGTTTGAGGGTGAAGTTGTTGAGACATGAGGAACGATGTGCTCGCTTGTTAACCTCGAGCATTAGTTCAGGCGTCGAGATGGTTTGAGGGTGAATTTTTGGTACACATGGTACGAAGTTCTGGCTTGTTACACTCGAGCATTAGTTCAGGCGTCAATAAGGGTTGAGGATGAAATTGTTGGAACACAAGGTACGACGTTCTGGCTTGTTAGCTTCGAGCATCAGTTCAAGAGTCGATATGGTTTGAGAGTGAAATTGTTAGAACACAAGTTACGACGTACTGGCTTGTTATCCCTAGCATCAATTCAGGCATCGAGATGTTTGAGGGTGAAGTTGTTGGGACACGAGGAACGTTGTGTTGGCATGTAACCATCGAGCATCAGTTCAAGCGTCAATATGGTTTGAGAGTGAAATTGTTAGAACACATGTTATGACATGCTGGCTTGTTACCCTCGATCATCTGTTCAGGCGTCGAGATGGTTTAAGGGTAAAGTTGTTCGTACACGTGGTACGACATTCTGGCTTGTTATCCTCGAGCATAAGTTCAGGCGTCTATAATGGTTGAGGGTGAAATTGTTGGTACACGAGGTACGGCATTCTGGCTTGTTACCCTCGAGCATCAGTTCAGGCGTCGAGTTGGTTTGAGGGTGAATTTGTTGGTACACGTGGTACGACATTCTGGCTTGTTATCCTCGAGCATTAGTTCAGGCGTCAATAAGGATTGAGGGT
>PNEQ01110192.1:13409-52506 GCA_003012365.1 Medauroidea extradentata
GGGTTGAGGGTGAAATTGTTGGTACACGAGGTACGACATTCTGGCTTGTTACCCTCGAGCATCAGTTCAGGCGTCGAGATGGTTTGAGGGTGAAGTTGTTGGTACACGTGGTACGACGTTCGGCTTGTTATCCTCGAGCATTAGTTCAGGCGTCAATAAGGGTTGAGGGTGAAATTGTTGGTACACGAGGTACGACATTCTGGCTTGTTACCCTCGAGCATCAGTTCAGTCGTCGAGATGGTTTGAGGGTGAATTTGTTGGTACATGTGGTACGACGTTCTAACTTGTTATCCTCGAGCTTTAGTTCAGGCATCAGTAAGGGTTGAGGGTGAAATTGTTGGTACACGAGGTACGACATTCTGGCTTGTTACCCACGAGCATCAGTTCAGGCGTCGAGATGGTTTGAGGGTGAAGTTGTTGGTACACATGGTACGACGTTCTAACTTGTTACCCTCGAGCAGTTCAAGCGTCGATATGGTTTGAGACCGAAATTGTTAGAACACATGGTACGACGTGCTGGCTTGTTACCCTCGAGCTTTAGTTCAGCCGTCGGGATGGTTTAAGGGTAAAGTTGTTGGAACCCGAGTAACGATGTGCTGGCTTGTTACCCTAAAGCATCAGTTCTGACGTCGAAATTGTTTGAAGGTGAAG
The DNA here is from genome assembly GCA_003012365.1 of Medauroidea extradentata. NCBI lineage: Eukaryota > Metazoa > Arthropoda > Insecta > Phasmatodea > Phasmatidae > Medauroidea > Medauroidea extradentata. The sequence continues at coordinate 14,061 of PNEQ01110192.1, forward strand.
TTGTTGGGATACAGGCAACGACGTGCTGGCTTGTTTTCCCTAGCATCAATTCATGTGTCGATATGGTTTGAGGGTGAAGTTGTTGGGAAACGTGGTACGAAGTTCTGGCTTGTTACCCTCGAGCATTAGTTAAGGTGTCCATAATGGTAGAGGGTGAAATTGTTGGTACACGAGTTACGACGTTCTTGCTTGTTACCCTCGAGCATTAGTTCAGGCGTCAATAAGGGTTGAGGGTGAAATTGTTGGTACACAAGGTACGACGTTCTGGCTTGTTAGTTTCGAGCATCAGTTCAGGCGTCGAGATGGTTTGAGGGTGAAGTTGTTGGTACACGTGGTACGACTTTCTGACTTGTTACCCTCAAGCATTAGTTCAGGCGTCGAGATGTTTTGAGGGTGAAGTTGTTGGGACACGAGGAACGACGTGATGGCTTGTTATGCTTGAGCATCAGTTCAGGCGTCAATAAGGGTTGAGGGTGTAATTGTTGGTCCATGAGGTACGACATTCTGGCTTGTTACCCTTGAGCATTAGTTCAGGCATCGATATGGTTTGAGAGTTAAGTGGTTGGTACACGAGGAATGACGTGCTGGTTTGCTATCCCTAGCATCAGTTCAGACGTCGATACGGTTTGAGGGTAAAGTTGTTGGGACACATGGAACGATGTACTGGCTTGTTACCCTCAAGCATCAGTTCAGGCATCGAGATGGTTTGAAGGTGAAGTTGTTGGTACACGAAAAACAACATGCTGACTTGATATACCTAGCATCAGTTCAGGCGTCGAGATGGTTTGATGGTGAAGTTGTTGGGATATGAAGAACGATGTGCTGGCTTGTTATCCCTAGCATCAGTTCAGGCGTCGAAATGTTTTGAGGGTGAAGTTGTTGGGACACGAGGAACGTTGTGATGGCTTGTAACCATCGAGCATCAGTTCAAGCGTCGATATGGTTTGAGAGTGAAATTGTTAGAACACATGTTACAACGTGCTGGCTTGTTACCCTCGAGCATCAGTTCAGGCGTCGAGATGGTTTAAGGGTAAAGTTGTTGGAACCCGAGAAACGATGTGCTGGCTTGTTACCATCGAGAATCAAGTTCAGGTGTCGAGATGGTTTAAGTGTAAATATTTTGGGACCCGAGGAACGACGTGCTGGCTTCTTACTCTCGAACATCAAGTTTAGGCATCGTAATGGTTTGAGGGTGATGTTGTTGGGACACGAGGAATGTTGTTATGGCTTGTTATCCCTAGCATCAGTTCAGGTGTCGGTATGGTTTGAGGGTGAAGTTGTTGAGACACGAGGAACGATGTGCTAGCTTGTTACCATCGGTTATCAGTTCTAGCGTCGATATGGTTTGAGAGTGAAATTGTTAGAACGCATGGTACGATGTGCTGGCTTGTTACCCTCGAGCATCAGTACAGGCGTCGAGATGGTTTAAGGGTAAAGTTGTTGGAACCCGAGGAACGATGCGCTGGCTTGTTACCATCGAGGATTAAGTTTAGGTGTCGAGATGGTTTGAGTGTAAATTGTTTGGGGTCCCGAGGAACGATGTGCTGGCTTGTTACTCTCGACAATCAAGTTTAGGCGTCGTAATGGTTTGATGGTGATGTTGTTGGGACACGAGGAACGACATTATGGCTTGTTATCCTTAGCTTCAGTTCAGGTATCGCGATGGTTTAAGGGTAAAGTTGTTGGGACCCGACGAACGTAGTGCTGGCTTGTTACCCTCGAACATCAAGTTCAGGATTCGAGATGGTTTGAGGGTGAAGTTGTTGGTACGCTAGGAAAGACGTGATGCCTTGTTACCCTCGAGCATCAGTTCAGGCGTCAATATGGTTTGAGGGTGACTTTTTTGGTACGCTAGGAACGACGTGCTGACTTGCTATCCCTATAATCAATTCAGGCATCGATATGGTTTGAGGGTGAAATTTTTGGTACAAGAAGTACGACGTGCTGGCTTGTTACTCTCGAGCATCAGTTCAGGCCTCGAGATGGTTTGAGGGTGAAGTTGTTGGGACACGAGGAACGATGTAAGGGTTTGTTACCCTCGACCATCAGTTCAGGCGTCAATACAGTTTGAGGGTGAAATTGTTGTTACATGTGGTATGACGTGCTGGCTTGTTACCCTCGAGCATCAGTTCAGGCGTCGAGACCTTTTAAGGGTTAATTTGTTGCGACCCGAGGAACGATGTGCCGGCTGGTTACCCTCGAGCTTCAAGTTCAGGCATCGATATGGTTTGAGGGTGAAGTTGTTGGTATACGAGGAACGACGTGATTTCTTGTTACCCTCGAGCATCAGTTCAGGCGTCGAGACGTTTTAAGGGTTAATTTGTTGGGACCCGAGGAACGACGTGCTGGCTTGTTACCCTCGAGCATCAGTTCAGGCGTCCAGACGTTTTAAGGGTAAAGTTGTTGGGACCCGAGGAACGATGTGCTGGCTTGTTACCCTCGAGCATCAAGTTCAGGCGTCGATATGGTTTGAGGGTGAAGTTGTTGGAACACGAGGAATGTCGTGATGGCTTGTTATCCCTAGCATCAGTTCAAGTGTCGAGATGGGTTGAGTGAGAAGTTATTGTGACCCGCGGAATGTCATTGGGCGGGGGGTGGTGTGTCTACTGTGGCGTGTCGGTTTTGGCATCGAGAAGAATTGACACGGACGGTTGTAAGACTTAAGAACTTTGGTTCGGGGTAGTACAGCCGAACTTCTTTAGTTTGAGTTACGGTGCGCCTTCGAGTCTCGGATTTAGAAAAGTATTTAGAAGTGTTACAAAAATAATTAGTTGTCAGAAGTGTCACAGGTCAGGGTGACAGACTATTGACGACATTATCAAAATATTTGAGGTTATATACATTCATGTATTGCTGAGACTAAACGGGAGTGTGATCGGTAATTGTGTAGTTAAGATCTGGCCCACAAACTTGTATATTATCGTTCCTGACAGGAGCCAATAGTAAGTACTTGCTACTTACGGTTTTAAACTGAAATTTGCGGACATTTTACGCTACGTTCTCTAGGAATTAAATTCTTATGAGACACCGAATCTTTATATCTGTATGTAAATATGTGTATGTACGTCATCCAATAATAACTTTTTATGCTGCACTCGGTACTCAATAATACCATTATGGCAGAATGTTATGCCATGTCTCTTGAACGCGACGCTGTATTTTTTACGGAATTCTCGATATATAACTATACATGTAACAGTGTTAAATCTGGAATGCAACTTCTTCAACGGCCGAGAATCAGACGAGTTGCGGACGTAGTTGTGCTACACGCCGCTAGAGTGTACCAGCACTGCTTGCCGTTAGAATGTGCGCCGTGGTACACGGGCTGCTGTATTATTTTAGCTGAAACATTTGTTTCCCATTTAGCTTCATGCATTTGTCCATGGACATACCAGATGTATTATAACGAAAGTGGCATATAATTGAGGTATTTTTTATCTGAAAGTAATTACTTATTCCTTATTATATTTTTATACTTTTAAAGCATTAATTGGAAACGTTTCTCTACTGTTGTTATAAGCTGAACCAACTAAACACACATTATTAATAAATAATGTGACTTAAATTTTGTATTCCAAGGATATTTCCGTTAAAGTGTAACAGTATTTTATGTTGATGACATATGTACAATATCGCCAAAGAATTTTTTTTCGCAGCTTAGTTTACTTAACTAATGATCATAAGTACCGTCACCTTTTCGAAAAATTAGTTCAGTGCAAACTTAGCCTAAATAATATATTAGTTTCGTTAACCAAATGAATACGCAAAGAAAGTATAGTACCACAGTTCTCTTAAATTAAACGTTCTTTTCAATTAAAATATTACAAATAATTGGAAATGTCGAAATTATTTCAGCAAATTATTAAAGCACATAACAGCGACGTGTTCAGTCATAAGGGAGGGGGATACATTACATTAGTATAGAACGGCGCCAGAATGTGTGGTCGGGGGAAGGGCAGAATAATAGAACTGACATTAAGTGAGATAGCGCGACATGAATAAAGTTCATTCAGTTATATTTTAAGAACTACATATTTAGTACTTTGATCGTTTTCCAGCAACATTTTACGGGGTCGCGGTGGCCGAATGGTAAGAACATTCGCTTCCGACCAATGTGATCATGGTCCGATCCCCGGCGGGGTCGGTCCCCGGATTTTCGTACCTGGTAATCGTGCCTTTGGCTGGCGGATTTTTTCGGGGATCTTCCGTTTCCTCCGCCCTTTCTTTCTGGTGCTGCTCCATAACCACCTCATGTCACTCCTCACTAGCGCTAAAGACCACGATGTTTAGCGCTTACCAAAATCTCTCAGTCACATTGATTTTAACTGGATATGTTGTTGTCGGGCCCAAATTTTGGAAAATGTAACATTATGAATACATAATTCCTTTTGTCATATTTCGCGTTTTACGAGATAGGTGATAACTAAACATATTTAATTTATGTGATTTTAGCAAAGTTTATTTGTTGTAGGTCGCCCATTTTGAATAGTGTCACGCCAATACTGAATACCGCTTGTGTTGTTTTGAGAGCTTTTAGAACAATTTGAACCATAATTAATCATCTTAGAGCTAACCATACAAGCTTTGATTTCTGAAAGATTATTTTATATAGACTAAGTATATCCGGCTTGCATTTACAAAATGAGTACTACATGAATAAATTAATATGTTATGCCACATAATTGCTGGTTTAAACAAAATGTTAAAAGGCTTTGTGTTTTTATGGCTTTGTGTTTTTGTGGCTTTTCTTAATAGTGTTTATTGATTTTGTTCCGTAATGTCCGCAATTTCGGAAGGTAACATACGAATAAATAAAATAGTTAAATTTCGTGAATTGTTCAACAATTTCATATAAAACTATATAGTGAGTTAAAAAGTTATTGTTTTAAATGGCACTTTAAAAAGCTGCTTTATAACTCACTGGGTCAATTTGCCTCAATACTAAGAAAATTGGGCTCTTTATTTATGCTGTTATCTTCTCGTTATTTTTCACTAACGATCAAACTATTTGAACTAAGAGTGCGTCGCAACATATGGTGCGTTTCGGAATTCGTCGTCGTAGTCAAAATGAGTGGTAGATGACGTAAAACTATACTTTTACTATCGGTGAACACGTGTTCGTAAATGATTGACTATAAACTTTCAGAGGTAGCATTAATATTAGTGCTCAGATATTTGGTTTTAGCGTTCTCTGAGTTGCAGTCGTATGTCTGAGATGATGAGCAAGTGCAGTCAAGTGCAAAGAGATTGTAAGAAGTATTCCTCCGTCACAGCGCCTAGTTTCTACTCAGTTTACAACCGCTAATTCAGAACTCATATGCCACTACTGACACCTGAATTCATTTCGGCGTGGCCTTTTTTATTTTAATTTCTTTATGACGTTTTTAAATACCCGGAAAACTATGACCAAAATTATTTTCTTACTAAAAATGTACTGGAATGCATCTCATCATTGTTTCCCTATTTATATTCTTGTATTAATATTTTCCTCTAATATATTGTGATTTAGGGTTTTCGTCCGAAAGTGACGTCAATAACAATGTCTGAGCAGTGTCGAATATAATGTATACCCATATTCTTGCTCACGCCAATGCTCTCAGGTATGCAGCACTACTAAGATGGCCGCCAAGTCATGTGCAGAGCTTTGGTCGTTAAAAGTTTGCTCAAAAATATTTAACATCCATTAGTAATGTTTGCTTAGGGACAACGTTCGAAGGTCGTTGGGTCGTTTGATCCTCCATTGATTTGTTTTGTTTATTTTCACTGTACAAAATCCAAAATGGCAATATATGTGTTTTTAAGGTAACTTAAAAGTTATAGGAACGTAAAATACACTGTTATCTTTAATGTGAATTCTATAAATGATAGAGTCACCATTGAATAACACATATAGGCGAGTTAACGGCGAGAAGACAACGTGCCTGTTCAAGTGGCTTGCTTCTAGAGGCTAAGGCGAGGCAATATGTGCGTGTTTTGTCGTCTTTATCATTTCAACACTTATAACACTCGCACGCTGAAAATATGTTATGGCACGTGGCTACCTTAAATATACTACTTCTTTTGGACCGATAAGTCCTCAGGATACTGAATCTTGTGCTAACATTCTTGCTAAATGTTTTGCACAGGTCTGTATCCACAAACCTCTCCTTTTGTTCAGGACTTATTTCGTCTGTGTTGCAGTTAGGCTAGTATCTTCGCAAGAATTCGTGAAATCTCGCTATAAGTTCATGTTTCGTAATAGAGACTCAAAACAAGGACATTTCTGAAAATGTATTTAATTGTGTATAGTTGTGGATGGACGAAAAATATGACTGAAAGCGACGCCCTCACGATAGTAGCGTGTCACCGTATTGTAATTACAAAATAACTAATTTTGTCGTGAAATTCGGACTATCAAATGCAGGGTATAAGTTCTATACTATTGTAAATAATTTTTGTAACGCCGTATATTTAAGAAAAATGTAGACATACATATGAAATATTCGTGTGGTTTACATAGCACACTAAGTACTACGACAAAAATTGGTTTTCGAAAGAATTTGTACACAGACAATACATGTACGTGAAGATATTGTAGTCAAATATAACATTTTTACATAACTTGTACATTAAGGTGGACGCTTCCTGTGAAACAAGAGAGGTTTTCGGAAGAGTAAACGGCTATACTGAAATTAGTTATATAACTCAACAATCAAACTGTTTTATGTGTGGTAAGTGATAGACCCAGCCATTAACAATATTAGTTAATTTTTAAGAAACGATACCCCGTAACATTCTTATAAGAGTAATAGTTACTTTAAAGAAACTGTTTTCTAGATCATCAGCAGGGGACTTAATTTTTGTGTTGTGTAGACACTCCAATTATTTCAACCTTATAGCAGAAATATTTCTGTTGTGAACTTATAAAAATAAAATATGAACCTTATACACACAGAATAGAACAGGTTGTCCGTAAATTATGGAACCTATTTCAACAGACAATATCTTCGGTTACAGACATGCTATCGGGAAATAACTTGGTGTGTTGAACACACGAATGTCTAAAATTTTGGTTATTGTCCGTTTCTCATGACAACGACGAAAAGGTAAATGTTAAAGGTATACAAGAAATAAATTTGCACGCTGTAATTGTGGAAACATAATCTCCACTGACCGCACATATTTGTTATTGGAGGTAATGTGAGATATCCCCACGCTCAAAGAAGTCACTGAATCAGTGACTCAAGCAAATCCAAGAAACTAGCAGTGTGTAAGAGAAAAAAGTAGGCGGCAGTTTTCGTGTATCTGCATAGATAACAGTTGCAATTCAAGGTGCATTCCATAGTTGAAATAAATCAATACTCCCGAAAGTCGAGAATCGCACGTCTCGCTCACAACCATTCACCATGTGCTTCAGAATAGTTTAAATGTCCAAGCTTGCAAATTACAAACAGTACAGAAACTGCTCCCAGATGATAAGCCTATGTGAAAAAACTTTGCAGACGGAACCTTGAAAAGTACGGAACGAGACGATCAGTCCTCAACAATGACATGATGGGGCAACATTCCATGTGTATGGAAAACAACGCACAAAATTACCGCATATAGGGGTCAGGAAACCCACATACATTAATCTCTATATATATAAAAATTAAAGCTAATTGACTGACTGACTGACATATCAAACTGCAGTCCAAACCATTGAACCTAGGATCGTGAAAATTTTTGTGGGGGTTTCCCTCGGGTCGTAGGCGAGCACTAAGAAGGGATTTTTTCGAAATTCGACCTCTAAGGGGGTGAAAAGGGATGAAATATATTTCCGAAGGAACATCATTAGAGCTCGAACCCGACGGCCCATCATCGTGATTTTTAATTTAATAGGACACTCGTAAAAATGCGTATTGGCCAATTTAAGGATTTTTCGAAATTCAACATTTAAGGGGGTGAAACGACCTTAAATGTGTTTCCGATTAATTATTGATATCTATCGAATCCTTCGGTATAATGATCTGGTATTCACTTCAAAATATTGCTTACGTAAATGTCCAAATAGCAGTTTTAGGATTTTTTGAAATTCGACCCCCAAGCAGTAAAATGGGGCAAAATTTTTTTTATGAATAGTCTATATCTTTGAAACACAATTGGCTATTGTCGTGATTTTTACTTTAATTGGTTACGTATACAAATCCTTATAACAGGAGTCCAGGACGTTACGAAATTCTTTAATTAAGTGGGTGAAAATACGTGAAATGTGTTTTCGATTATCCCTCCATATCTATCGAACCAGTCACGACATCGAAGTGCTCTTTGCTTTAAATTGATTCTTTTAAAATGTCCCAAAATACCATTCAAATGTGTCTTCCTAATTCGGCCCCTAAGAGGTTACAAAAGGGGTAAAATGTGTTTTCGATTCACTATATATAGCGACGTGATTTTTGTTTAAGTTTGATGCTTACTCAAATACCTAAAAATAGATTTCAGGAAGTTTTTAAATTCGCCACCTAAGGAGGTGAAAAGGGGTGAAAAGTGATGAAAAGTGTTTTCAATTAATTGTCGATATATCTTGAATCCAGCGGGCTAATGTTGTGTTTTTCACGTCCACGAGACACCAATAAAGAATTCTAAAACGTGATTCAAGGGTTTTTCGAAATTAACTATCTTAGGTGGTGAAAGACCTTGAATGTATTTTAGATAAATCCTCGATATCTATCGAACACGTCGAGATATGCAATTAATGTTTGCTTCAGGATGATGGTTACAGAAATGATCGCAAAACGGTTTTAAAATTTTTAAAATTCGATTTCTCAGTACTGTGCAGGGGTGGTGTGTGTTTTTTTAGTGATTGATCGATTTTGATTCGACTGAACGGGCTAGCGATGTGATTTACATTTCAATTGGATACTTATACAAATTTCTAAGACGTAAATGTCAAATATTTTGAAATTCGACACCCAAAAGGGTGAAAAAGCACAAAATTTGTTTTCCATCAACCCACGATATCTATCTAATCAGTAGCTATATTGAGGTGTTGTTCGCGTCAGAGTGATGCTTACGTAGACTAAGTATTAAAAAAATTATATGTAAGTTTTTTTTTACTTTATAAGATAACATGATTATTAAGAATAAAACTAAGTTGGTAAACATTCAAGGCAGACGATCCGAAAAGCGGGAACGAGCAGCGAGAAATAACCTATACAGGAGCTTCACTCTACAGTAACCTATCGAGACGTGGCGTTGTACAACCTCTATGAGCCCAGGACCCAAATATTTTATTTTTTTTTAAATTAAATTTTATTTTCATTAATTATTTCAACATTACGTGACGCAGTTGTTTGTTACTCAAGTTTATATTCCGGGAAGTTCCGAGCTAGAATTCCGTTCAAAGCTGCGTGGGAACGTTCAATTCTCACACTCAAAAACTACAACACAGATCTAATTAGTGCAATTTACATGTAGTCATTTAAAAGGGGTTAAATTGCAGTTCGTTTTGCACTTCGGTTCCTCTACATTGTATATTGTCAAAAGTGATTAAGTCATAAATGTTATCTTGTTTAAAAACACTATTAAATTGTAGATATTAAAAAAATGTGGTAAGTTACTATACTGTGACACAACAGTACGACACAACGAATAGACTTTAAACTTGGGCAATTGTCCGTGAACTACATATACATTATTCCTAACATTTTTATCATTTAATCTAATATTGACATGGTCATTTTTGGCAGTAAGACGACGATATATAATCTCACTAATCTCAAGTTTTGGGCACCAAATACGTTTCTGCGAAACGTAATGTCAATAAAGTTCAAGTGAATACTTTGTATATACATAATTGAGGGCACTGTCACCAATGGTTGAGCACAGGGTAAATCAGATGTTTTTCATTCGATTAACCTTTTACCGTTGGTGGCTGTAATAATCCCTCAACGTCAAATTGGTAAGGCTATAAATAAGGCCCAGGCGAAGTCGCTGCTAGTGGCAGGGACAAACTTAAGACTGTTTTTCGCGTGGACAGCTATAGCTACTTATTCTGCTGCAGAATTAGTTTAAATAGCCGCTTGGACATTCTAACACTTGATGACTGAAGTACCAATATTGTGTACAAAGAGGTTTTTCAATTAAAGTAAATATTATCAGTTACGAATATTACTCGCGAGCAAAGCAGCGGGGGACTGCTAGTTATACATAAATATGAAAGCCGCTAGTTAACTACATGCCATGCTCTTTCCAAATAATGTGCAGTTAGACCTTTCTTTTAGAAGGAAACAACAGAGTGAGCTACTTACTTATCACCTAGACATACACAAAATTCGAATTCTGTTGTTGTGTAGAGAACGAGTTGTATAAAACTACGTTTCCAAATGCCCTGGAAATGAAACCTCAGACAGAAGATACTGTCGCCTCCACTACACAACAAATTAAACATAAATTATTGGACTAAATCACCTTTTTGGTTGGAAGTGCTTCGTATTAGGAATAGGGCACACGTCTAAGTTGTATAATATGTGATTAAATCTCGTTGATTTGTTTTCCATTGTAATAAACCGTTTTCTGTAACCCAAGTAATGGCAACCTGAAGTGCGGTGCATAATTTACGGACCATCTGTACTTCTATCGCCAATTCCTCCACAACCTAAACTCCGTGAATTAGTCATTCTTAACAGTATGTAAAACTTGTACATAAACAGCTCAGTCAATTGTTCTATCGAAGTAAGTGTCAGCAAACTGTATTATAAGCAACCACACAGATGACAAAATTCTAGGGCCCAGAACCATATCTTATCTGACGCTTATTACAGTTGATTAAGTACGTAATTGTAGGTTCTCCAATGACACGAGATAAAACGACAAGGCGAAAATCGTAAACACGAAAGTATTAAAATTTCATGTTCTGATTTTTCATTTAAATATAACGTAAAACTCCAGCTGTGTTTTAAATATATATACGGGTTGCCTATCTGTCGGCGTTGCCCCAATGCTCAGACTTTTGAGTGCCTGTGTCTCATAAACGGCTTGTCTGAGCGTGTTCAGGCGTGTATCTCAATTGAATCTGGGAGACCAGCGTTCCATTTGTAGTGGTTGTTGGATTATCGTCAGTCAGCATGTTCGTTAACACAACTTTCACGGTGGTATTACGCCCATACTATTGATAATACAGGCGTGGTTCCTATACTCATTATTCTTGATTTAGGTCTGGCTACCTGTACCCGCGAGTTTTTCCGCGATTAAAATTCTACAATGTGTGTGTGTGTGTGTGTGTATATATATATGTGTGTGTGTGTGTGTGAGTGTTTGTGTAAATATATGTATGTATATATATATGTATATATATGTGTGTGTGTGTGTTGGGGTGTGTGTGTGTGCGCGCGTTTGTGGAACTATTTTTAAGTTACCACTGCGTTTTGTACCGTAGTAAATGTACATATTTTAATACCGAGTACTGTTTGCATGGTTTATGCATGAAATAGCTCACGAATCACAGAAATGACCAATAATTAGATGAAATGCTGGGCAAACACATCAGTGAGATGAGAAAGTGAGAACCGGAATCAGGGGCCACCCTTTCTCCTCTGGATATGGGGATGTGGCTGTCGAACTGACCCGTTTAATGTCGTGCAACCTGTATGTAGGAGAAATGGATGTAAAGTAATTGGGCTTTACGTCTCGTCGACAGTAAAATCGTAAGTGACGGTCTGAGAAATAGATTATCGGAGATATGGCTGTGCCGCTTATTTTTACCTACAACTGTAAATTAATAAGCGTTAGGCTTACATTTATTCTGTAAATACATGGAGATCTGTTTGTTGGATTATAAAAATATACAAAACGTATTTAATTTCTAATATCTACGAATTATTAGAATTTATTTCAATGCAGAATTTTCGAAATGCTACAGTGCACAATGTGCTTGTCCGTAGGAATTGGTTTTCATTATCAAACTTCGCCTGTGTACTACAGTAGTTTCTCGTTTGACAGGGCCAAAGGGAGTTCAATTTCCACCATAATGAACTTCTTCTGCTCGATCGCATAAAGCTAAGCTTCTTCGGTTGCCTACCTCGAGATACTTAAAGCATGCCTTGGGGGGTGAGGGGGGGACCAGTTAATTACGAGCACAAGCTTTGGTTCATTTGGAAGAAAATATAAGTTACTTGCAGATCGGAGATTTATGTGTATACTATGTCTTGCTAACGAACGAAATACGACGGTAAACAGAGTCGCAATTGTTAATACAAATACGTTAAAATGCACATCTCTGATTTTCTTTTAGCCATTTGATTATGTCTTGCAAATGCTAATTTGATGCGCTCTTGTGTCTTAGAGGCGCTCCAGTAATCAGCAGCTATGCGTAAGGGCATCTCGATCATGGTTGGTACAATTTCAGCTCGCTTCTTTCGGCACAGTGTATCAGAACCTAATAATAACACTACGTCACACCAATATGTTCCTGGATATAAAACATGTGTAGTCGTATGTACGGATACAATGAACTATATGCCATGTTACACATACCAGTATATAAGACTGAGATACTGTGAACACGGCACTTTATTGGCAAAGAGATAACAGATAGTCCCGCTAGTGCGTTACTAGGACCTTGGACTCTTGTTAGCGACATAACAGAGACAAATAGAAACGTAGACGGTTACTCGTGTGAAAGTCACACATGGGAGACGAAGCCAGCCATACAGGTTCTCGACGTTTCGTCAATTTTGGTTGACACTTTATTTGAAGAAACTTTCAGCTCAATACTGGTTTACATACATGACCACCGAAAAAAAAATTATCCTATTGTTATAATGTTTGCACACTTATTCTAACATTATGGTTTGAAAATTACTTAAGTGTTGCGTCTTCCCCGTTTAATATAGCTACCTACATATACACACACATTCACTTACATAGTGCCTTCAACTTTTCAAGTAGTTTAAAGACTAGCGTTGAAAACGGGCTCAAAGCAGAAATAATAATATACATTAATGTTCTTTACTCTTTAGTCTCTGCAGCGGGAAATTAAAAAATCATTATGTAGCCACACCTATATAGATATTTTTTCCTCATCTGAGGGCAAGGTGATAAAGGGCATCTATGACATTAGCATAAAATGTTTCATCGCCGTTAGGCACAAAATCTAAACTTGCTTATGCCTTTCCATGCCGTTTTTTATTCTGAGACTTAAAGCGGGGATTCTGTCATTTTACTGGCTGTACATCTGCAGCAAGTTCTAATGCATTGTTGTATCGCAGTTTCGTTTGTGTTCAACTTTGCATTTTTAAATACAGCAATTTATGTGATTTCACCATTTTATACAAACCCGTTTGATATAGAGGATTGGGGCGGCTCGCATACAAAAAATGTTAGTACCACTTATTTTGCTTTTTCAAAATTAACATTTCGCTAACACCCGTTACACACTTCTTTTACGTAAGTTATTGCTGCAAAATTAAGACACTTGTAATGATTCCAACAAACAGTGCATATTTACGATTTGTTGCTACACAAATCAACGGTCATTTAGGCTACAGCATTAAATTATTCCATTCACGCAAACAAATATTAAAATTATAAACAATTTCATGTTCGAGTAGGAATATTTGCGCGGTCTACCTTCTATGCGTACCTATACGTTATTTAGTAGTTTTTTTTCTGTGTGTGAATGACTGACCCCAGTAGTAACTTTTGGTTGTATCAAAATTGGCCCAACGTTTGCGCGCTACGTTGGAGCAGCATTGAATTGTTGCATAAAACAATGTAGACCCTTCATTGACTTATGGTTAGCATCCAACCAAAATACATTGTCGGTTCAATGTTGCCTCATCATTGTGATATCATTTGAAATTATGTTTTCCCAACGTTTCATTTTGGTTGGCATTCCACAAAAAAAAATCATTGATTTATGTTTGCCACCCTACTAAGAAAAAATAAACGTTCGGCCAACCTCAATACATTGCTTAAAATTAATCCCAACAGCAATTAGTTGTATGACCAACGTAAGTCTCAGAGGTTGATGCAACGTTTGGCAAAATAAGTTGACTCAAAGGTTGAAATGTAACGTAAAATTTAGTTCATCTAACATTAGCTTACCAGAAAACAACGATATGTCAACGTAAGTCTAACGTTGCTTTTTGGTTTATTCCGTCTAATTCTCTAAATTAACCTAATTTCTTTGATGGTTGAAATTGTGTGTGTTACATACATAATGCCAACCGTATACCAACCTTGTGGCAATGCCATTATTCTTTTATTTTCAGTGCTCTTTAGGATTACACAAATTATTAAAACAATTAAAAAAATTTACCACAATCGAAGTGTATTCGAACCAGCAGACGGAGGTCATGCCTGAAACCTTGTGATTAGAAGTCTATCATCTGACATATTATTCAAAGCTGTTGAATCGTTCAGAATTGATGAGATAAAATATCTAAGAAAAAATTTAATGCTAATTCATTATAGGTGAAACAATTTTGATGAAAATATATTTGTTTCAGAAATATTTCTCAGGAAACAATTGATATGACCCTGTAAAACACACATTCAACGACACTCTACACAACGTACCTTAATGATGAATAATTTTCGTAGCTACTCGATTTTAATGAAGATTTGATTAAATCTTTTGGCTCAAAATGTGGTAATGGCATATGTTTGCTAAACGTTGTCTTTTTCTTGCAATAAAGGTAATTTTCTACATACGTCCAAGAAACTATGATGCATATTGTAAACTGTTGGTATTTTGCTCAATTCACTGACTATACTAAACAAATGAACAACATTGTGCCAATGTTCTATCCTCGACATGATTGAAACTCGCTCCACAGAAGAAACTTAATGTTAATATATTATATTATTCGTTTACATTTGGCGTTCTTCCTTACAACGTAAAGTACTAAAATTATTAAAAGATGTTTTCGTCCAGCAACGAGAAGGATCTGAACCGGTAATTTTGTGATTTGATACCTCATGTGTTACTAAACGCCAACAACTTATCAGAAAAAAATAAGGATTAAGTTAAGTAATTTTTTTTCTCGTTAAAATCAAAATTATATAGCTGGATAAAAAGTAATTGTTGATATTGTCAATAACTATATCTGTTGCTGCAATTATATTAGTTATACAATAGTAGCCCAACGTAAAAGTTCGCACGAATTGCTAAACGCATGTTTAAAAAGAAGTTTCCATCATTCAACAAAATATTTAAATATTAAAAAAAAAATTGCTCTTCCAATTCGCAAGTCTTGAAATTTTTAATAGTTTGTGTTACTTGATAGGAAAACTGTCTATGTTTAAATTTTAAAAAATTTATGTTAATGCAATTTTGTTGGTATTTATAACGTTAAACCATCCTTATGTTTACTAATTTGTTGCCCACTTTCAACCGTCCATTTGAAAGTTAAGAAAAAAAAGTGTTTATGTTTTTTCCTTCTTTCGGTTGACCATTATATTTGCAATCCTAATTACGTATTTTAATAAATATACAGTTTTTAAATATTAATGTTGGTCACTACGTTGCACGAACGTTGCAATAGTATGTGTTCCAACGCAACTTATATCACACTTTCCGAACTGATTTTCAACGTTAGCGAAATATGTTGCTATGGTTTTATATGAACAGTATAGTTACCAATGTCAATGCCAACTTTCAGTCAACAAACATAGAATTTTTCCTCTTGTTCGTTTTATGTGGTTTATGAATCGTTGGCCTAACGTAAATCTTCATAACCTATGCAAATGGCATTCTTAATTACTTGATACCAACTTTCAGCACACCTACATACAAGATTTTTTTCAGTTGTTGGTATTTTTTATATATATTTTAATATTTATTTATTTATACACTACAATATTCAGCTCTAGGCCGGTTTACAACTTTAAGTGTTTAACCTTATACATAAATACACATTAATACAACAAGAAGTTCATTAAAAAAAGAATTAGTAATAAAGTTAAAGAATTGTGGAAAAAAAAATTACAGTTACATAATAATTTGGAGAAAAAGTGCCAATACTATCACTTGTACTATAATAATTTTAATTTCAACTTGCACTATAATAATTCTAATTTCAATATAACAAATTTGTGTACTATAATCTAACGTAAAGTTCAACTAACAAATAACCAATTTATCTTTGTTCTAATTATTTCTATAATGAAACTATTTGCTGTTATTTACAGATGACCAAAAGTAAAGTTTCATATCTTAACAAACGCATGTTCACCAGCGTATTGCCAACGTTCAGTCTACCAACCTACTGATTGTTTTTCTAAGGTTCGCCTACTGTGGATTATGCAGTGCTAGCTCAACGTAAAGGTTAATATATTTTGCTAACTATGATGTGTGGTTGCCGTGTATGTCTTAGTAGAAGCTATGAGATCTGATACACAGATAAATTTGTTACTTTTGAGAAAAATAGCGGCCGGCATGACGCCTGCTGTATTTCAAATGAAAAACAAACGAAATTGATTTTGTTTTGAATTTCATGTCACCTCTATTGATGTCCACGTGTTGTATAACATTTCAGAACATTTTTTAATTCTCACGTGTTAGTGAGCATAGCAAGTTTTACTGAAAATTCTGTCCCTGTGTCAACATACATATCTTACATATCTTGACGTAGATGAACAATTTACAGTGTTGTTTATTTATGGGTCACAAATTGCTGAAGGCACCATTATTGAAGCATTGATTGATGAATCAGTTATCGGACCATCACTAGTCTGAGTTGTGGATAATGTGCCTTGTTCCTTAATATTCAATGAAAATGACGTTTACAGCTCTTAAGATGTATTCGCGAGTTGTCTCGTAATTCAAATTAACGTCCAAACTTGTCACATATCAAACTCGCTTATTTTTCATTTGAAATGCAGCTAGCATCATGCTGACCGCAATTGTACTCAAAAGTAACAAATTCATCTCTGTATCATTTATCATATTTCCTTAATTGTACTATTAACGAACGTTTATGTTGATTCGATGGATGACTGTCAAATATGATAATATATTTTTGAAGATGTCTCTAGTCCAGGCGAAGAAGTTGTCTGTTCAGCACTGAACCTTGCTGTGCTACAGCTGCGACTGTAATTGACGTCATTTTGTGGTATAGAGAAGGACGTAGAATACTGCACACATAAATAAATACTTGACTATACTCAAGTGTCGGCTTGCGAGATGTTTCGTCAGTATAATCCGGAATTAGTTAGCTTGGGAAAACATCAAATATTTACTCAGGTTCGTTGCTAACGTTGAGTCAAGTCTTGACATCTGTTTTCGCATCTTCTCAAACCAGGTCAGAAATAAAGGCTATTGTCTAGTTTAAATGTTTTGTTAACATTAAGGTCATGTGAGCTTATTTTGTCCGGAACATCAATTATCATTTACGCCTGTAACTTTCGAAGAGGTTTACCGCAACACACTAAACATGTTGGTAAGTGAAAGTCTATAAAACACAAAATAGCTTATTATACTCAATCTCTGAACAAAAACTGTAAAATTGCCAAACCGATGTAGACTATGTGAGTGTTTACAAAGTATGTATGGTAAAATTGCTATACCGATGTAGACTATGTGAGTGTTTACAAAGTATGTGTGGTAAAATTGCGGTACCTATGTTGACAATGTGTGATTACAAAGTATGTGTGGTAAAATTGTCATACCGATGTAGACTATATGAGTGTTTACAAAGTATGTGTGGTAAAATTGCCATACGGATGTAGACTATATGAGTGTTTACAAAGTATGTGTGGTAAAATTGCCATATCGATGTAGACTATATGAGTGTTTACAAAGTATGTGTGGTAAAATTGCCATACCGATGTAGACTATATGAGTGTTTACAAAGTATGTGTGGTAAAATTGCCATACCGATGTAGACTAAATGAGTGTATAAAAAGTATGTGTGGTAAAATTGCCATACCGATGTAGACTATGTGAGTATTAACAAAGTATGTATGGTAAAATTGCCATACCGATGTAGACTATATGAGTGTTTACAAAGTATGTGTGGTAAAATTGCCATACCGATGTAGACTATATAAGTGTTTACAAAGTATATATGGTAAAATTGCCATACCTATGTAGACTATGTGAGTGTTTACAAAGTATGTATGGTAAAATTGCCATACCGATGTAGACTATGTGAGTGTTTACGAAGTATGTATGGTAAAATTGCCATACCGATGTAGACTGTGTGAGTGTTTACAAAGTATGTATGGAAAAATTGCCATATCAAGATAGACTATATGAGTGTTTACAAAGTATATATGGTAAAATTGCCATACCGATGTAGACTATATGAGTGTTTACAAAGTATGTGTGGTAAAATTGCGGTACCGATGTAGACAATGTGTGTTTACAAAGTATGTGTGGTAAAATTGCCATACCGATGTAGACTATATGAGTGTTTACAAAGTATGTGTGGTAAAATTGCCATACAGATGTAGACTATAAGAGTGTTTACAAAGTATGTGTGGTAAAATTGCCATATCGATGTAGACTATTTGAGTGTTTACAAAGTATGTGTGGTAAAGTTGCCATACCGATGTAGACTATGTAAGAGTTTACAAAGTATGTATGGTAAAATTGCCATACCGATGTAGACTGTGTGAGTGTTTACAAAGTATGTATGGAAAAATTGCCATATCAATATAGACTATATGAGTGTTTACAAAGTATGTACGGTAAAATTGCCATACCGATGTAGACTATGTGAGTGTTTACAAAGTATGTGTGGTAAAATTACCATACCGATGTATACTATGTGAGTGTTTACAAAGTATGTATGGTAAAATTGCCATACCGATGTAGACTATGTGAGTATTTACAAAGTATGTATGGTAAAATTGCCATACCGATGTAGACTATGTGAGTGTTTATAAAGTATGTGTGGTAAAATTACCATACCGATGTAGACTATGTGAGTGTTTACAAAGTATGTGTGGTAAAATTACCATACCGATGTAGACTGTGTGAGTGTTTACAAAGTATGTACGGTAAAATTGCCATACCGATGTAGACTATGTGAGTGTTTACAAAGTATGTATGGTAAAATTGCCATACCGATGTAGACTATGTGAGTGTTTACAAAGTATGTATGGTAAAATTACCATACCGATGCAGACTATGTGAGTGTTTACAAAGTATGTGTGGTAAAATTGCCATACCGATGTAGACTATGTGAGTGTTTACAAAGTATGTATGGTAAAATTGCCATACCGATGTAAATTATGTGGGTGTTTACAAAGTATGTATGGTAAAATTGCCATACCGATGTAGACTATGTGAGTGTTTACAAAGTATGTGTGGTAAAATTGCCATACCGATGTAGACTATATGAGTGTTTACAAAGTATATATGGTAAAATTGTCATACCTATGTAGACTATGTGAGTGTTTACAAAGTATGTGTGGTAAAATTGCCATACCGATGTAGACTATATGAGTGTTTACAAAGTATATATGGTAAACTTGCCATACCGATGTAGACTATGTGAGTGTTTACAAAGTATGTATGGTAAAATTGCCATACCGATGTAGACTATATGAGTGTTCACAAATCCAAATTTTTTCACATTTAAATAAACTTCACCATTATTAAATGAAACTGTAGTTTATATGTTTTTTATGCTTTTAACTTTACTACATATCACTGTACTTGAAAATGAAAATATTATGTAAAAAACGTGTTTTTTATCTAAATGGTCTCTTAACTAATGTGTGGATACCCGTTACTTGTAGGTGAAGTTCATTCGTCGGTTCGTTTCTTAGAACGAATTTCGCAATAATTATTATACGGTGCTTAACTCATTCGGAAAGGCCTATATATTTTAAAGGCCGTACACAAGGAGGGAGGTTACAGACTTCAAACAACTACTTTTTAAAATATAAATAAAGGCTTTTATACATAGTTAAAATATAAAGATACGATATAAAACATATCGTAGAACCTAAAATATTAAAAGCCGCAAAATATCTCAATAAATTCAGTGAAGTAATAGGTATATAACGGTAAATTCTAATGGTAACTCTCCCTATTACGAAATACTCGCGTTATGGCTTTCTGTCTCGTCTACTGTAGAATCATAAAAAAGACAAATTTTGAAAGTATCTGAAATGGACGTCCAAAAAAAAAAAATAACCTTTTGTATTTGATAAATGGTTATGGTGGTGGCCAGACAGAAAATCGAGTTTTAGAATTTTCGTCTATTAGTTTAATATTTTACTACCCTGCAATATGGTTCAGTAAAGTGCTCGGCTATAAAGTATATTCTTTAAAAATGAATAACATTGTCACTTCTATTTTACTTTGCATTTTTAAGTTAATATTAATTTATTATTTGGTATTAAGTACGTTACAATGTGTGTGAAATAACAGGCAGCAAGAAATGTTTACTATAACACCTAGTCGTGAAGGTGCAACATCTACATCATATCATTCCACCTCAAGAAAACAGTTGCAATTGAGGCGATTTTATGGCAGAATATTACAACTAAACTATTATTTTTGGTGTAACTGGTTTAAAAATTCTATATATGTAGAAACATGCTACTTAAGACCAGTTTTTTTTAATGTGTTTCAGTTGGGTTTTGAGTGAAAACGTAGTTATGATATTAGACTTTTTTTACTAATTAACTAAGTCACATACGAAAAGTGTGAAAAGCTCGTTGGAAGCGCCACGGTGTGTTGACTGGTCATGTAGTCGAGTGACAAGTTGCGTCTGTCGTCAGTGCAGTGTAGTGTGGTGCGCTGTGCGGGCTGCATACTTACCAGCCCACTTGTGCGCCATATACCAGACACCCCCGTCCCCTTCTTCGAGGATTCGCCAGACCGGGGCTCGCTCTGGCATGCGCCAGCAAGCTCAGACGGGCTGCTCGCCTGGCAGCCCTGCGTAGTTCAGACCGCCCGAGATAGGAAACACGTACGCAAGTAAATCTTTAAAACTTTCTCGCATTCCTTAGACTTCGTGATCGGCTGACGGTTTTGGCGAGTATGTAGTTCGAAAGATACCATTACTATTATCTTCTGTAAAACCAGTTGTGGAAATGAAAATTATTTACTGTAACTCCCAGGTAATCAGGGAGGGCTGCAGCCCTGTATCCCAATAGCACAAACCTCCACTGGACGGTAATCTTGAGTATTGCACACCTTTAAGGGAAATGATTGAACGTGGTTGGATATCAAGTTTGTTACATTTTCTTGTATCTTTCTTGGATTGGGATTGGTACCTCTTTAGTTTCTGGGTGCCTCAACTTTAAGAAGGAATGTTGTTATACGAAAAAGTCGCACTTGACGGATTGCATGCAAACTCATGAATGCTGTATGACATAACTTGCTTTTGCTGCTGCATCCATAACATAATATGAAGAGCTTGCACTTCGTTTTGCGCTTTCCTTTCTTGGTCTCTTCGTCTTGATTGATTTTTTTCAATAAGACATTGTAGCCTAAGTGTAGGAGTGGAGGTATTGTGCGTGTTTGTAGCGGCAGGTCAAGAAACTTGGACAGGATGGACATACGAGAGTCTTCACAAACCATCTGGAAACACTTCTGTTTACATCTGAAAGTATACCAAAATATTATTGATATTAACAACGCGTCCTATTGCAGTCATGTACAGCCAACTTTAACATTATACACTACTAAGACAATAATGGTGTTTTATGTTACTTACTTACATTCATCTCCTGTTGAAAACAGCGCAAATAACACGAACAAGATGAAAATTTTGTGTAATTTTGTGAATAAATTTAAATATTTCTTCTCATGTAAATTGTCTATGGAGGTGGTTTTATGTTTTGCTAAAAAGAAGGTGTCGTAGAAAGTTATAAGAAATAAGTTATGTAAAAAAAATACAATTAATTTTCTTTCTATCATTTTGGCTGTTTAAGAATTGTTCTTTTTGTGTTTATATGATACGCAACGATACTAATTATTTTCTAATTCTTTGGGTAGACGGATTTTAACATTTGGCAACCGTGACACGACACTTGTAGCTTATCATGGACTTAAAAATTGCGTGAAGAATCGAACAGTCCTGCGTTCATCATTCTCCATACTCTACAATGCCACGAGTCAAATGATATCAACGCCAGGAGCCCGAGGTGAGACCGACCTCATTACTATTAAAATTAATCAAGATTTTTTGCAGGCGAAAATTTCAGATCTGTTAACTCTTGACGAGAGTATACTTAATTTAATATAAGCCGACGGGAAAAATGACCATGCATTAGAAATGGAAGAAGAAGAGGCAGACTCGTATAAAACAAAATATGTCCTGTTTGACGTACACATTTCTGAAGTAATACGTGAGGTAGTTGATAGTGGTGACTTGGATGAAACGAGTAAGGGTAATCGTAAAAGGAAGTACAAACTACCTAAAATAGAACTTAAGAAGTATGGAGAGGAATTAACCGAATGGTTAGGATTCTAGAATCAATTCACTAAAATAAATGACGACGATGATCTGGACGACTCCTATAAATTTAAATACCTAATTTTGTCCACTTTACCTGGGTCTAGAGATCGAGAAATTGTTGTCAGTTTCCCACCAACAGCTGATAATTATGACGAAGGATTTGAAGTCTTTATTTGGACGGGGAAAATGTTGGTTGAAGTATACGTACGTGAGCTTCTAAATATCACCATACATACTTTAGCAGATAATTTACAGTTGTCCTTCTTGTATGGCCAGTTGGAAATGAAAATAAGGGTACTAGAAACTTAAGGTGTCAAGTCGGACAAGTACACAGTCATACTCTTTCCTATAGTAGAGTAATTTTTGACTGAAGGTTTACTGCGTGCATGGCAACGAAGTGATGTAGGTCATACGGGACATAAATAATTAATGAACTTAATGGAATTCCTTGGGAAGGAAGTGGAGCAAGAAGTGTGAATTAGTATACCAGCAAAGGTGTTTAGTATTATTACTAATCAGGAGAGCAAATTGAAGTTGGTTAGTAATGTTACCGCAAAAGGAAATAACACTGCTACTGCTGCTGGCTTGGTGAACATGAGACGTAGTCCTTGGGTTAATGCATATATTTTCTGCCAGGGTGCACATTACTCTGAAGACTGTTTCAAGGCGAGACGCATGACCATATTGAAGAAACGTAATATAATAGATTCTAAGAAGTGTTGTTTCATTTGCTTACGCAATGGTCATGTTGCGAAGAGTTGCAAAATGACATGTGCAGGCTGTGATGCTAGCCACATACCACTACTGTGTCCTGAAATTTAAGTAATTAAATCAGAACGCCTTGTGAAACCCTCATCTGACAAAGTACATGAAACATTGTCCAACCAATCATGTTCTGATATTCTCTTACAAACATTTCTTGTAAGAATAAACAGGAATACAAGTGAACGACACATAAGAATTCTTACTGTGCATTGGCTCACAACGATCTTACATTACCAAGAATGTTACAGTAGAAATTGGGTATCAGTCGGTTGGTGAGTAGCAACTCAGGCATAGATTGTTCGGTGGACATCGGGCCAATAAATTCCTACATAACAAATGTCATGTCTTACTTGCAAGCCTCTGCAGTTGTGCAGTGACTATGTTTGGAGCTTTGATGCTCTTGACCAAGATGAAATTTGCTGTTCTGTGTCTTCTGCGGATGTTCGTGTTTGTAAGCGTGCACTGAAAAATGTCGGTTTAATGTAAAATATGACAACAGTCCTATACAGGTCTTGCTGGGAGCAGATGTGGCAGGTAAATTGTTAACTGGAGAGAGAATTATCTTGGAAAATGGGATAGTTACCATCAATACCCATTTATGGAGGACATTGATGATCAACATTCCGACAGGTAAAAGCTGTTCACAAACAATGGTGGCGTCAACCTTGTTCTCTTCAAAGGTCACGATCTCTCCACTTTCGGAGCTTCATGTGTTGGCATTGGTAACCCTGAAGCACAAATGACGACAGAAGAGCGAATATCCTTTACTAAGGAAAATTGAGAGAGAAGCGTTTGAAGAAATGGAGATGGAATATATGTGATAGAACTCCCTTAGATAGAAGGGCATCCCTCTCTACCTACGAACTACAGTGCAGCACTAAAATGTCTAGAAAACCTTTCACTGAAATTACCTTCCATGGATATCTATGATGCTTATTTCCACGTTTTCAAGAAATGGAAGGAAAATGGTGTTATAGAAGAAGCAAAAAATTTCAGCCCAAATGACGGACATTATTTACAACATAGACCTGTGATAACAGAACAAGGCATAATGAAGGTGAGACCAGTGTTTGATGCTTCTTGTAAGGTGTCCTACTACCCCTCTCTTAACGAATGCCTGGAGGAAGGACCAAATCTGACAGAAACTATACCTCGCCTTCTTCTTCTGTCCAGAAGACAACCTGTTGGAGTTATATCTGATATCAGAAAGGCCTTCTTGCAAATTAGTCCGTGTTCAAGGGATATAGACTTTGTACGTTTCCTATGGAAAGATGAAGGACAAGTGATCACACTGCGACCAACACAGGAGGTATTTGGTGTTACTTCTAGCCTTTTACTACTTGGCACAATAATTGAACACAATTTGCAAGATTGCCTAAGTGGGCGCAATTCATTCACTGAATAAATAATTATTAAGCTGAACAAATGTTACTATGTAGATAATTGTGTTACGAGCATAGAAAGGGATGAAATCTGCGGATTCATAGAGGAATCAACAAATATATTTTAGGAGGCAAAATTCGAGCTATTAGGGTGGGAGCAAACAGACCCGGCAGCTGATTCTATTGAAATGATCAATGTTTTAGATATGTTGTGGAGCAAAGGAGCAGATACGCTCTCTGTGAACTTAACCACTTATGAAGAGTTAAAGCTTTTACCCGGCAGTGTGACTGGAAGAAAGATTCATTCAGCTGCCAAAAAATTATTTGACCCCATCGGATTTACCGTTCCTGTGACCTTGATTCCAAAACTATTGATGCAGCAATTGTGGAAAGGCAATTGAAGCTGGGATGCACCAGTTGTAGAAACGGCTGAAGAAAGCTTTAGGAAGTGGACCAAATCGATTGGTTGTTTGAGTGGTATAGCTGTACCACAGCAAATTGCCAGAAGTGAAGGCAAACTAAGCCTGCCTACCTTTCGCGACGAGAGTCAGTCTGCGTATGCAGCCGTCGTCTGCCTGACGGTTGAATCATCCACCGACATCGAGGGGCACTTGGTTGAGGCAAAAGCTATGGTTGCTCCAACCAAAAGGACAACAATTCCACGGCTTGAATTATTGGCAGCAAACATTGCAACCCGGTTGGCTTCGAAGTCTGCTGAGGTCTTGAGAGTCGACTGAACAAATCTACATTTTGGAGTGATTCTATGACTGTGATAAGCTGGATACAGCCAGAGGAAAATTGGAGTGTATTTGTGCACAACAGAGTGAAAGAGATCAGTATGCTGTCCCAAAATGATTCATAGCCACGTACTGCAGGGATACTGAATCCAACAAATTTAGCAAGTCAAGGGTGTTCAGCTGAAGTATTGCTACTGTCCAAATGGTGGGAGGATCCAGAGTGACTTAAGAACATTTCAGAAAAATGACCTGCGCATACATCTGCTGCTAGTGAAGATGAAGTGAATAGGGCGAGAAGACCCAGCATAGTTTTGAACTTGAGCAATCCCAACTCAAAACCTGACTGGTATTATAGGCAATTCTTTCAGTATCTCAAATTACAAGGGTTCATGGTTTGGATACTTGGTTCCAACACAATTGCACACAACAATTGAACACAACAGAGGTATATTAAAGCGGGAGAACAACTCATTAAACTTATTCGAAGTGAGTCCATTTTTGTATTGAAGACGAACACGAAGATATATGCATCAAGACCAAGGTACCTATCTGAACATGAAGATACATTCGAATTCAGACATCCAGCATTGCTGCCTGCCGATCACTCAGTCGTGCTAAGACTAATAAACCATTTTTATGTGCTGTTCAATCATGTGGGCACACATGGTCATTTATCGCTACTTCGAGAGAGGTTTTTGATCTTAAGAGGCAGACAGACGGTGTGTTCATTAACCTAGTATTCAGAAGGTTCAGGGGAAATAATGTGGAACGTGTAACGCCACCCTTACCAGCAGATAAAAATCTGTGACGCTGCAGTCATTGACTACCTGCAAGATTTAAATTATAATATTTAATTGATTGCTTTGTTTGCATGTCATCTTAGTACTGTTTTATATGTTACGTTGAGTCAGGGACACAAGGTGGAAGGATGTTGAAAACAGTGATAATAACACGAACGTTATGAACATTTTGTGTACTTTTGTGAATAAGTTGAAATATTTCTTCTCATATAAATTGTACATTAAGGTTTTTTAATGTTTTGCTAAAAAAAAGTGCTGTAGAAAGTTATAAGAAATAAGTTATGTGAAAAAATGAAATTTCTTTACTTTCATTTTGGCTGTTTGTGTTTATATGATACGCAACGATTCTAATTGTTTTATAATTCGTCGGGTAAATGGATTTTAAAAACGTTGGTCCTTTTATAGCTCACTTATTGCTGTCCATTTACTCGACCACGTTTAACAATATTATGTTTGTATGTTTCGGGCTGTAACTTTCTATTTGGAGGCATACTGTACACTTTTAAAATAAACATTTACGCAGTAACTCAATGCTCTACCAGATGTCCATACTTTTGCAGCCCATAAATAACCAACACATCAAAAAACCATGTGTGTACACTCTATGGATATACACTCTATGTATATGATTTACGCAACGTGAAATCTACGGTGCAATGTGATATATATGGTACGTAAATTACATCAACATAGTACCTACATCTTTGCAATGTGCAGTACATCATGTGGCAGACCAAAAACGTAGTACTGCTACCTGTGGCAAAGAAAGGAAGTAAATCGTAAGTGTAACGTGGTGGAGAAATGCACTAAGTCAATGACTTAGTGCAGTTCTTTGCAACATAACCATTTACAACTTATAGTTCCCCCCAATGGTATTGCGCTGACTTAGTTAATTTATATACCAATCGTTCTGGCTTAGCCTATTCATATTGGTTTGTGGCCATGATGAACACAAAATGGCCAGTTTTGACTTGGTGCCTTTCTCAAATGCACGATTCAGTTGTGAATTAGTACCTAACACTATTTTTTAATATGAACAATACCGTGAAAGTAATAAATGCGGCATTCGGTTTTCATAGTACTTGAAAGTTGACTTCTGAGGTGGCAGTAGAACATATTCCGATATTATTCTAGACCGTACGGTCTTCATAAATACCCACACTGTGGTAAATAGTCAGTGAATTGAGTTTTGTAATGAAATATATAAAATTCCTTTTTCATCTGCAAATCTACGCTAGGCATGTATATTGAACATCGTGCAATCCACAGAATGCCAAATTATAAATAATGGCTTCTCATTTTAAAGTGGTGAAGGGTGACATAATGTGAGTATGGAGCAACATTGGAATGATAAGGGTGGGGGAAACAGGAGATCCCTGGGAAAATCCACGGACCAACAGCATCGTCCGGCACGATTCGCAAACGCAAAAATCCGGAGCCATGCCCCGCCAGGAATTGAACCCGTATCGCCTTGGTGAGAGACGAATGGTCTGACCTCTCGGCCACCGCGGTCCCCCAACATATTAACACATCATTTAAAGTCTATATTTAGAAGTTATCATATAAGAACACAGTAAATTAAATTTTAAAACTATTTAATTTTTACAGGATTGTTTTTAACGGTGCTCATTTATCATAAACAATATGTAACGAAATTCGAGGCGATTAAACATGAACTGTGCATGGGAATTCCGATGTTTTTTTTTTTTCCTTTTTTACATTCTTATATTGTAGACTATTCTATCGGAGCGTTGATAAGGATGGAACGCCGGCTCTTTCTACAGTTTTACTAGGTGCGGGTGTTGTGGCATGGACGCGCGTGGTACGGATATGAGAGTTCAGGAAAGCGTTTATGGATTTGCTATCACTCGTAAATAGCACACGATCAGAGCCTAAGATAGAAAATAATTTTTAAAAAAATCTAAAGGGACGCTGCTATTACACTGGCTTTTCATTATTTATATCTACTCTTAGAGCTAAAGCAAGTTTTCCGACATTCAAAACAATACTAGATTGTTTTATGGGTTTTAACGATCAAACACTTCAAATTATGATGTGTTAGGCACTATGTTTCCATCTTCTGCCATCTTACCGATCTTGTAAATACAGTTGACAAACTTAATGATGTAAGGATACAGGCTGCTTCTCAGGCAATTGGTTGCCGGAAAGGAATATTTCCCAGGCAACAAACGTAGCTGCAGTCATGTTTATTTTGTCACTCAGCAAAAATACATAAATAAGATACAAATAAAACAATGGAATAAAATTAATTCCTGACAAAATTGCTATACTATATAAAATAACAAATTATACTGCAGCTGTGTAAAAATCCCGTAAACTTGTGATTAGAAATTAAATATGTTGTCATATATTTGTGTAGTAAGAAAAACCATCATTAAACAATGTTATGCTCACAGAGACTCTTCGCTCTTGGTGATAGAGAACCAGATGTTTGCCAACAACCATGCACGTGTTTTATGACAGTATGCTTGGTGAGCGAGGAAACAGTTCCAACTTCAGAGATACAGCCCGACTTCACAATACACTGAGAATACGTTGACAGATGTAGATACTTAGCTTTGCTTATTACAGTACAATGGCTAGTATCCGTAGTCCGAGGAGTTACATTGAAACAATGTGCTTTAAGTAGAGCAGAATAAATTCCCCAATCGGTTACACGCTGGATACTTGCAGCCGGAGATAACAGCCTGCTAACCATTCACTAAATGCCTAGGTACGTGAAGAAGTACTGAACACATAGGTATGCAATTCATGACATTCGTATATATGTAGATAACTTAGTAACAAAAATATAAACATTAATGTACAGTATTAAAATAGGAACACAACATCATTATAAAAAGAATATTGCTAAAAATAATAGAAAAATAAATAAAATGCAGTATAAGGTGATTATAGGTGACTTGAGAAGGTTTTTGCGGGAGTGTTAGACAACTTTATTGTGTTTTCAGTTTTTGAGCCATAACCTTTAATCTAATTGTATTATCTAAATGTTATCTTCGACAGAGTATAGGATAGAATTCGTCAACTGCTTGGCATACATTATAATAGAACCTTTAATTAATTTATGACGCAGAATCATTGCAAGGTAATTCTTTTGACACGACAATGCCAGTGGTAAAATTTAATACAATTTAATTTTTCTTCCTCAATGTAGCTACACAACTCGAAGTCCCGTCCAGTGTCTATGATGACCAGAATACCAGTAGTTGGATGTACATGGCCCAAAAATATTACCTATACAGTACTTTATGGTAGGTAGGACACAACCAAGGACACCAAATTGCTAAAATAAATAATAAAAAAAAACAAAACTTTGGAGACGAAAAGTTACATTGTTGCAGAATGTCATATTATGTTGGTAGGCTACTTGACCTGCGTGGCTCTACCACAACCAGAACAGCAGATTGTGTTGCACATCGTCGGTGCGCGAGTGACTGTTCATTTTGACAACGTTGGATCGGGCAGGGCGGGCCAGATATTTGGCATTCACTTACCCCAGACCACGGCCGTAGAAGAACAGGTCTGGACACTCGCCTGGATATTTGACCCTCTTGTTGTTTGGCTGTAGTTCACCAAGTTACCAAGAATATTGTCTTTTATTGGCGCTGATGTTACGGTGGTCGGACTAAACTCCGCCCACTTCCTTTCCGCTAAGATAAACAATTTATCAAAACGTATTTTTTATCAATTTATGAAATACTTTCTTCGCTCACAAATTTAAGTGAAGGCTCTAGCAATATTTATTTACTTTATAAATTTAACAATCGAAAAAAAGTAGACGGAGTTTGAGTTCGACCGCCCAGTTTACAGCGCCAAAAAATACGACATTCTCGGTAACTTGACGAACTACTGCCGAACAACAAGGGAGTCAGGAAAAATACATTGTTAGATAGGCGAGTGTCCAGACCTGTTCTTCTACGACCGTGCCCCAGACGTAACGACGTAACCAAGGTGTCTAGATGAAGTTGCTAGTGTGCGTGACTCCCGTTAATACAATGATGAACCACTTAGTGCGTCGTATCCATGTCGCTACCGCTCACGTTCATAGGCTGCTCAAGGCTACTACAGCGACTGTAGACAGCATGCTCCGTCGTTGTCGATTGTATGTCCGTGGAAGTAGCTACCATTTTTACAGTATTTTTTTAATTGGAGGTGTATTATTATGTAATGTGTAACATTACATATATATTAATATGATTTGACAATTACTTGAAGGGAACCTCTGATGGTGCACGAAGAAAATTTACAAGCAAATATGGAATCTTTTCAATAGGCTTAGTGTCAGTGTAAGTGTAGTTGGGGTTGAGACAGTTACATATGCACTCTTAGGACACATTCCAACCTGCAAGTTCAGCACTGGAATAGGCAAGAAAACACTCTGAGTCTGGCAAGATGCAAATTATACAAAAGGAACGCGAGAGACAGTTGGGAGAGTAATCTTAGCAGTTACTAGCAGCTTCTGTGCAACGTTATAATAAGAAAATTTTCCTTCGAATTTTACCGAACTTTTAAGTGTCAGAAACATAAAATTTTATTATTTAAACTTGAGGAAAAATAATGTGTATTTAACACCCGGAAAGGTTTAAAAAGAGTTAAGGTTGGTCTCAAAATTTTAGCCATCCTAAATGAATTAGTTTTGTACATATGCTGTTCCATACCTTTGCAATATTTATCTTGAACAGATTGAAAAAAAGAAAAGTTGTATTTGACTACCTATTGGTGTCCCGAGAAATTGGGGGCGAATAATTTCTGCCCTAATCCTTGTCTTGATTTGAAACGTAAAACTTGCAATATACACTGTAGTGAGGGTCATTGATGCTAGCCGAAGGATTAGGCCAAATTCAATATTTTGTTTACTAAGCTGTGCTAATAGTTCTGATGAACTTGACATTGTTGTCTGCAGGCGGAAATGCAGGCCTCCAGCATTGTTGTTGGTCGCTGAACAGCTTATCTCCAGCGACATGTCTCTTGTGCATTCAATACAGTTTATTCAGTACACGCGACTGAGTTCGTAGGCGTCGAAAATAACGTCATTTTCGCGGTAGCATTGGTCCAGATTCACTTCTCAGGTCTTCATCACTCGCGACCACGTCTTCGCCCCATGCCAATCTGGACAACATTATGTCAATCGGTAGAAATAATTTAAAGTTCCCAGAACCGGATTCGTCCACTACGGGTCCGTTCTTCTATAAAGTCTGGCACAAGATGGCTACATTTTCCTATCATTGTCAAAAATCTTTCTTCAGAATCAACATTTTAGTTATGATACAATTTCAGCAAATTACTGCACGTAATTCAAATTGATGAAGCCGCTCACGGCGTGATCGTTGTCATAGTAACAGGGATAAAATGTCATAGAGTAATGCCCTTAGAGTATGTAACCTTAACTAGCTTTGCGTGAAAATAAAAATAAATGTAATGGATTCACATATAACACAGCATTAACAAACATATATTATGCCAACTTAACCACACAAAAGTCCGTAATTATTTATGGCAAATGAAATTACTAATTAGACTCTGACAGTAAAATATAATTATTGCGTGGATCGTTAATAAAACCTGAGTTAACATAAACAAATGACACAATAAAAATATTACAATTACTTATGTTAGTAATGGAAGGTACAGTGGCCAACAGCTGGACGCTTATTGGTTTGCAGGTATTGTTAAGACTAGTTTTCTACTGTGTACTTATTAGCAACTGTTGATCCACTGTCCATGTTCCACCAGACAACGAGCGTTATAACACACATATATGAATCTTTTCTCCAATGTGTAGCGCAAGAAGAAGCAAACTACATGCGGTGTTGCCTTAGTGTACATGAAATATACTATCACAAGTCACTCCGGCCACTGATGACCGGCTCCAATTTTGCGCAGGATGAAGAATTCACGTAATATACTTACGCATCAATTTCGTTACATTCATATCTGTGTTAAAACAGTTCAATGCCTGACTGGCATACTAACTGAACTATCGTACCACATCCCAAACTGCTCGACCTACTTGGACATTTTAGTGTCTGTTCACTTTAGGACGAAGGCAAGAACTAAGGAGGAATTTTTCGAAATTCAAAACCTAAGCGGGTTTAAAGGAGTGAAATGTGTTTTACAAGAATTGTCAATATAACTTGAACACAGCGACTACAATGTCAACGTATGAGTTGCTTGTACAAATTCCTGGTTTGATAATTTCTGGATTTTTCGTAATTCGATCTCTAAGAGTATGAAAAGACTTCGGTTTTTTTTCCGATTAACCTTTGATATATATAGAACCTAAAATGGTATAGAGTTTTTGTATTGAAAATATGATTATCCAAATATCCAAAAAGTAATTTCAGAATTTTCGAAAGAGAAAATGTTTGTTTATAAATTGTCTACTTTTTCTCGAACCCTGAGAACTAGCGTCGTGATTTTCATTTTAATATGATTTTTAAACAAATATCTAATAAACGATTACAAACTTTGAAAAATTTGTTTCTCTTGTGTGTTGAATAGACGTTAAATCTGGTTTTCATTATTCCTCCCCATATATCGAGCCAGTCAAGTTATCGAATTGCTTTTTTCTTTCAGGATGTTGCTTACGTTAATATCCTAAAAGCATTCTCAAGTATTCTGCAAAATTCGACCCCAAAAGGGAGGAAAAATTATGAAATATGTTTTCAGTTAACAGTTTATATTATTTATCACTCTCACTTACTTTTTAGATATCGTCGTGATGATTGTTTAAGAATCATGCTTACTTAAATATAAAATATTTAATTGATTTTGTTCCTTTTAGAAATTCGATATCTGAGTATGTAAAAAAGAAGTTAAAACAGGCAAGATAAAGTTTAGTAATTCATCGGTATACCGAGAACGCGACAGGCTATTTATCATGCTTTTTGCTTAAATTTAAGTAACATCTGCAGTTAAAAAAAAAAGAAACAAAGAAAAAAATGCTATTTTATGATTTTCTCGTAAAGGTGTAAATGTGTGAATACAAATTTAACCAAACGGGCTATCGTACTGATTTTCACTTCAAATGTGGGTTTTTGATTAGGCTCCCAAAGAGATTGTATGGATATATATTTGTGTTAGTTTAGCCCACAATATTTATCTAACCAACTGTGGTATCAAGGTGTTGATTGCTTCAGAATGATGCTTACATAAAAATATTAAATATGTTGAATAAATATATCAATTGCAAACAAAATAATTTATTACCACTGGGAACATTTAATATGTAAGCTATCAAAACCAAATATCTGGTTCAGAAATAATTTAAACTGGGTTACACTGCGCAGTTATAGTGGTACGATATGTGATACAACCTCTATGTTCATGAACCTGTATTAGTGATTTTTTTTCTTTCAATTTTAAAAACATACTGCTGCCTGCTGGTTTAATTATGCCACGGCGCAAAACAGTTTTTCGACCGTTTTATAAGCTGAACTAGACTTTGCGATGAAAGCGATTAGAGCTTCCTTTCTTTGCAACTGTGAAATATACACGTGATACATACAGATCGCAAAGTCTGTCGCAAACTGACACGCAGTCTCGAGGGTTTGCTACAACTCGCAAAGTGGATTTATAAGATAAAATGGCGTACATTTTCCTTGAGATTTAGTAACCTCACACACGTAAACAACTGCAATTAAAATTATTGACGTTGAAACAGTCCATCACATGTTACATCAATATTTACCCTTAACAAATTAGTTTAATGCAATACAAACGACAGATTATTTTAAAAAAAAACATGACTTATGTAAAATAAACGTAGTTTTCGATCTGATATGACACTAGAGTTAGTTGTTTTGGTTCTAATATTTACATTTTAGAAATATGAGATTACAACTGCCAAAAAGATCTATATTATAGCTTAACTATAATAGCTATATGCAAGAGTATAAATAACACGGAAGTATTTTGGGGTACGATATTACCAGTGTACCTCTCATAGTGTCACGCTGGATCGGTAAGCTTTGTTCAATCAAAAACTTCTTTTTATTATTGGCCTAGAATGTATCTCAATATCTGCAGAACAATTTATTCTAAACTTTTTAATTAATTTTCTTCGTAAATTTATTCAGCAAATTACCTCTCTATATCACTGTAGCTTAAGAGGGCGTGGTACATAATCCAACGCTAAAAGTATTAATCTATAACTGTAGGTTTCTTGAAGCCAATTTGCGAAAATTAAACGATAGCAATCTTAGGCAATAATTTTAGCCTACGTTTTAAACAAAATTGTATCCAGTGTTACGAACTTCTGAGGCACAATCTCTGACACCAAATCCTAGTGCATTTAACTGCGGCGCAAGAGATCACTTGTAACGAATTAGTATTTATGGATAAATATTTACTCATAAAGATGGCAATATCATTATCTAGGATTGTCATTGAGTATTTTATCCATATTGGCTTCGAAAATAGAGTTGAAATCAATTGATGTTTTCAGCGTTTATTTATCTACCACACACTATTAACTTTTATGTTTAAAGAATACAGTAAAAATTTATCATGCACGATTTAATTACGTGACAACACACAAAATAAGTAGTACCTACTTTATAGTAACAATATTTTTTAAATATTAATTCGTTATTTTGACACATATTTTTCAAGCAAATATTCCCTACGTTTATGTAGAAGTAATACTTGGTCTGAAAACGAGTCTTTCAAATGTAGTTTATGTTGACGTCGTCTCATAAATCTTGTCGTAAATGTAAACACTCGAAAGCATTATACAGAAGAACGGCACATTAAACAATAATATCCCAAAATCTATAAATTACGTATATGTACGCATCATTTATAGATGGCTATATTTTCATTTGTTACTATGGACAATTTTTATTCATTTCATTTGTACATGACTTCACTGAAGCTTAATCACAAAGGCCAACATTACATTGAAGGAATGATCCCGAATTCGAAATAAAGTTTCAATATATGCACAGATTACTTAAAAAATATCTTCAATGTCAGTACTTCTCTTGTATACAGGACTGCTAAAAAAATAAGTAAATTCTGTGATGGAATTCTTACCGACATCTAGGAAAGTACACATAAACCATTACCTAATTATTAAGGTAGGTAGCACTAGCATCAAGTATAATAATCAAATGCGGAAAGAGAAATTTCTCTCTCTGAAAACAGACATTTTGAAATATTTTTCTTAAGAGAGAAATTTATCCACAGAAGCATTGGTAAATACCGTCGCCGAGAGTGCGTTGTAGCAAAGTTGTTGTGTACTCGCAAAAGATACCGACACTCGCAAACGAGGATGATCACAATCACGTAAACTCTATCTAAACCACGATGCATCGCAAAGTCGGTATGAAATACCACTACCTTCTATTTGTTCCAACGCAGCTCAGCGCAGGTACATAACATGTAAAACGGGCCTTCAATTGCCCCGAGAGTTACAGATGAAATCGAAGACCCCTGCGAATTTCAGCTGCGATTGCGCGAACAAAGCAACTGTATTTGTGTCGAAGAATATAATACGTTCGTAATTACAACCATTTTATTCCCACCATGTTACATCTAGTATTTATTTCAACTATAGTGCAACCAAACGTATCGCAGGTGCAAATTGTCCGTTGCACACATTAAACCCGTATTTTATCGGCACCCCTGATTTGCTACAAGTATTACGGAGCGGGCAAATCTGCTGATAGGCTACTAGTGTGCGCGCACGCGTATGTGTATATATATAATAAAATACAAATATATATATTGTGTATATATGCATAAACACATACATATTCACTCATATGCTTACACACATATATGTGTGTATGTGTATTTTTTTTCTGGCGAGACCCCAAATCCCGTTACGCCAGCTTGTAACGCGTCTCAGTATCCTGCATGCATTAGTAGCTAATTATAACGCAAGGAGGGATTGAATGCGTCTCACGGCAGAGCCCTATATGCATGCAGTAGGAGGTCACGTGCCTCGTGGGCTAAGCGCGGTCAGATAGAAGAGCACAGAAATAACAGCACAAACAAAGTAGGGTCCTGGAAAAAGTTGTAAAAAAGAGCCCGCAGTGAAAAACCACAATATGTTAGGACATGGAGATAGTAGGATATTTTGTTAACAATTAGTTTGCGAATTTGCAAGGAAAGATGTGTGCGGGTAGTGATATGAGTTCTCATTGGCAAAGAGAGCTTTGTGCCAGGAGCCTGATCGCTCCCAGCGGCCATCGTCCACATTCCCTAGCGCAAGCATGTTCTCGGTTTGTTCGGCCAAGGCCAGAGGCCACCCCAGTCTGAGTGACTCGTCTTTCCACCGTTGCCATCTACCTTTTTCGATGTCAGCAGATGTACCGTTCATGTCAGGGTGGGGGAAGGGGCACCACTCTTGTAGTACCTCCAAAATCTTCGAGCTGGTTTTAGGCACGCCATCCCAAAGCTACCGCTGCTAGACAGACAAGGCTCTGACAAGGGCTTAACCGCCTCGATGTCCAAATTCCAACGCATTCCAGTTCCCCACGCTCGCAGCGTCAACAGTCTGCATGTTCCAGAAGGCGGTTCATTTCACTTCGCATTTTTCAGCCCTTATGTGTGTCGCTTACCTTTGCAAACAGACTGCTTCCGACTGCATGCCAGTCTTCTTACCAGCTACTCAGCCTACCGCACCGACGCCCCGACAGTTGGTCCACGAGCTGGTATTTGAATATTCCCAGCAACACCACAGCATGGTGCTCCCATATCCACCACCCATGGGACGCGCTCTATAGCAGATGGTCGCTGCCTTCCCGCCCACATAAGCACATCGCCCCTCATGAGCTGCACATCTTGGTTGCTAATAGGCGTGGCAAATCCCGGCGCGCAGCACCACGAGAAAGCAGTACTTACCCAACGGAGGACGAAGCCACTGTGAGTGTGTGCACAAACGCTTAAAACACATATTATTTTAGTTATAATAACAAAATAAGACTAACGATTTGTATCCAAATGATTACCTGTAAACTCACACACATTTTACCGAGCAGGTGCGCTATGCTCGACAGAAAACCACGGCGAGTGGTAACCTCCTCTATAAGTGGTAAAACACCTCGTTTTTACGGTGACCCTTGTTTGATTCCTATTCCAGCCTTACATGGTTCAGGTTTTCTATTAGGTTTGTCCGGGTGAATGCTGGGATGGATTCTTAATACGGACCCGGGCCGATTCCCTTCCACTTTGCTCGATGACCCTTTACCAAGGCCTTTGAGATGTTCGAAGGCACGGAGTCTAACCAATAAAATTAATACTTGTTTAATAAATTAATTAATATATATATGTCCATATATACATATATATATATATATATATATATATATATATATATATATATATATAAATGAAAGCTGACTGATTGACTGACTGACTGACTGACTGACATATCAAACTGCACCCCAAACCACTGGACCTAGAATCGTGAAATTTTTTGTGGGGGTTCCCTTCAGGTCGTAGGCGAGCACTAAGAAGGGATTTTTCGAAATTCGACCTCTAAGGGGGTGAAAAGGGGTGAAATGTGTTTCCGAAGAAACGTCTATAGAGCTCGAACCCGACGGCCAATCATCGTGATTTTTACTTTAATAGGACACTCGTAAAAATGCATATTATCCAATTTAAGGATTTTTCGAAGTTCAACATTTAAGGGGCTGAAAAGACCTTAAATGTGATCCCAATCAACTATCGATATCTATCGAACCCTTCGGGATAGAGAGTTGATATTCACTTCAAAATATTGCCTACGTAAATACCCAAAAAGTAGTTTAGTTTTTTTTTTAAATTCGACCTCCAGGCAGTGAAAAGGGGCAAAATGTGTTTTTAATCAATCGTCTATATCTTTGAAACACGATTGGCTATCGTCGTAATTTTAACTTTAATTGGTTACTTTTACAAATATCTATGACAGGAATCAAAGATGTTTCGAAATTCTCTATTTAAAGGGGTGAAAATACGAGAAATGTGTTTTCGATTATCCTTACATATATATCGAATCAATCGAGATATCGAAGTACTCTTTGCTTTAAATTGGTGCTTTAGTAGATATCCAAAATTTCATTTAAATTATATTTTCTGAATTCGGCCCTAAACTGGTTAAAAAAGGGGTAATATGAGTTTTAGACTCACATTCGATATATATCGATCTCATAGTTTTTTATATAGCGACGTGATTTTTGTTTAGGATTGATGCTTACTCAAATACCTAAAAAGTGATTTCAGGAATTTTCGAAATTCGCCACCTAAGGACGTGAAAAGGGGTGAAAAGTGGTGAAAAGCGTTTTCAATTAATCGTCGATATATCTTGAACCCAGCGGGCTAATGTTGTGTTTTTTACGTCCACGAGATACCAATAAAGTATTCTA
>PNEQ01110193.1:0-19469 GCA_003012365.1 Medauroidea extradentata
ATATATATATATATATATATATATATATATATATATATATATATATATAGAGAGAGAGAGAGAGAGAGAGAGAGAGAGAGAGAGAGAGAGCTATGTGTGTATATATATATATAAAGAGAGAGAGAGAGAGAGAGCCACTTCAAGTGTATCTATTTATTCAAAATACATCACTCTATTGAAAAATATTACTATGTATTTCAATAAACTTTATTGCAGCATTCTTGCAAATAACATCCCAAAATGGACGTTGCGGGCGCAAGAATTTATGTTACCGCCAACATTCATTTTTTTTTTTTTTTAATTGTACTAAATAAAGTTTGTAGATCCACTTCAGTGGCATACTTTCAACAATGTGTGTACTTTTCGAAATAAATATGTACCATTGTATAAAAACACGTAATTTTTGCACCAAAGACGAGTGACCGCTAATTCAATGATAAAAAAACTGTATATTTCGACGGTTTAGAGTTCGGGGATCACCGAAAATTCTAATAACAACCCCTCCAAAATAACGACCCTACATCCAGGAACCGTGAAGGGTCGCTGAATTGGGAGTTGACTGTACTTGTGGTTCCTCTGTAAACTCCTCTGTAAACGTGGCCTGACACACTGTGACTTGTCGGACAGTCGCTCCTCACAATCCAGCATTAATATTTACCTGTGCAAGCTGCAATTAACTGAGTGTCGCATACAGATCATGAGGACAATACAGGTTTGAAATTTGATCAATAAGCAATCATTCAACTTAATACAGTAGAATCCCGCTGATGCGAACCCTCACGGTTCCCAGAAAAACTGACTTATAAACGGAAAGGTCGAAATAGAGAATTTGGGCCATTTTGAGCCAACTTTGACCCCCCATTCCCAAATACATAAAAAATCGCCATTGTTCGCATAGAGTTCTTATTCAAATCATATATGGTGTAAAAAAAACAAGTTTTTAAAATTAGTATAACAGTGTTTAAATAGCCAGATGTCTCCCGAAAAAAACGATACCCCAAAAAGCCATATAGGAGCTCCCCTTGACTTAGGATCAACCGATGCACTTTCGCTGACGATCTTGTGGCTGGATATTCCGT
This sequence comes from Medauroidea extradentata, assembly GCA_003012365.1. Taxonomy (NCBI): domain Eukaryota; kingdom Metazoa; phylum Arthropoda; class Insecta; order Phasmatodea; family Phasmatidae; genus Medauroidea; species Medauroidea extradentata. The sequence goes on from PNEQ01110193.1 coordinate 1,080, forward strand.
GTCGAGTCTTGAAACGATTCAGCCACCCGACTGAACGCTTTAAGTCTGTTATTCCCAACTTCAATGCACATTCGTCCGCCTTTGCCAACATCATTGGTCCGCTCACAGGCAAATTTTGACCTCTCAGCTCACCAAACCACTCCAACATAGCTTGCTCTAAGTTATTGTACGTCGCGCCCCTCAAATTTTTCAATTGCACATTGCGGCCTTCCTTCTGTACTGTATTTAGAATTTCTTCTCTCTTTTTGAGAATCGTGAATGCCATATTGCTGCGCTATCTTCGTCTTTGAAACTGTATTTTTATTCACTTCCTGGATAATTTCGTATTTTTTCATGAGCGACAAATTGGCTCGCTTTTCACTCAATTTCACGAATTCACAAGTTCGTGTAAGTCGAAAATCGAGTCACGATCATCAACAATAATTTGCAAAATCAGGTCAAAAATGTAACCAAATCAAAATCCATGTAAAACTGTGCGTGTCGTCAACGATCATTCACAAAATCAAGCCAATAATGTTACCAAATCTAAATCAAAAAATAAAATGTGTGTGTCGTCAACAATTATTCACAAAATCAACCCAGCATTGTAACCAAATCAGCTTAATAAGTCGCCAATAAATACAGTAACTACAGTAATAAGAACCAAGAGAAATCCGAATCAAGAAGTGAGAGTACAGTATCCACAAGTGAGCAAGATCACATTAACGCATTAACGAGTCGCAAGAGAAAGGCACGGGACTTGGACGGCAATAGATGTGCGCACAGATGCTATCAGGTGATGCGGTAGTTTACCGGTATTGGCTAGCGGACAGTCGAGGGAGGGGGTGGTATCTATTTTTAGCCGTCATATGCCTGCCTGCTTGCAGTACAGCCTCGCCAAGATAAATGTGACACATAGTGCCAACAAAGTATAAAAGACGTATTTGTCAGCCAATTTTACTCAAATTTTCGACTTTTTAGACTCAAATTTTTCACGGTTTCTCAAAATAGGGTCGTATCAGCGGGATTTTACTGTACTTATCAAATACAATAAAATATTTTAAATATGCTATGGTACTGCAATCAGTATCATCAGTGCTAGTCTATAACCACATTACCTTGCCATCAATCTCCTTGTAGCGCAACTGTATGCCATCGATGAACGTCAGTTCATGCTCAGAGAACTTGCGCCACATCAGCCTGACCCACGTAGAGTTCACCTCCACCACAACCAGCTCAGGTTCCACAGATATCAGTGGTGGCAGTGTGGTCCCAGGAGTTGCTGCAACACAAGCACAGTACTGCAATCACATCTCACGCAGAGATTAAGACACCATGCCGCAAGTGAACAGTGGACAGCCACTGGTGACAAAAATTAACATACAACTACATTTTTAAGAATTAAATGCTTTATAATAAATCTTTATTACATTTACAAGTGTGACAATAACCATCAAACGTGAAAAATTTCACAGACAAGTTAAGGTAACTATTTGAAATATGCTCCTCAAAAACCACCTGATGCAACTTTTCACATAATCTTTTTACTGCTTTCTTTCATGTTACTTTATGTGGTTCATCAATTCAGGACTAGGTGCAGTATTGCTGTGTCTTTGTGTATTTTTATTCCATGCTTTCTCTTGGGTCATGACTAAGCCAATGATATGGGAAACCTTGTACTACAAAACTGTTTTAGGTGTGGATCTTAGCCCAGTTTTGATGTTTACAACTGAAACCGTCTCTTTTAATGTAAGCAGGCCTATCTTATAATGACATTCTGCATGCGCCATCACTCAAAACATGTATGATTTGAGTGTCATAGTCACTTAAGATTTGCAATACAATAAAACTTTTCGCTAAGTATAGTTGAAAAAGCAAAACTTAGTAGCTACTGTACCTCGTACACACAGATTCTTCTTCTAAAAAAAAAAATGGTATAGGAACAGTGTAATACTCACAGTGCGATGGAGTCTTGACAACGAGGATGTCGCTGCTGGGAGAGTTCTGCAGGTCACGCAACATGATAGTGATCTTGATCTTGTACGTCGTGTCTGGCTGCAGCTCTCCAAGCTCAAACTCAAGCTGTGGAGTCGCTATCAGATCCTGTGGTGGCGCTAGAACCTGCTGCTCCCACGTTGACAAATCGTTGTTTCTAAAACACAACACTTACCCATCAGCATATGGCGATTCTTATATAGGCTGAATGATTTTTTGACAGCTCTTCATGTCCACTGTATTACAGGTCAGTGTTTGTATTGTACAATGATGTAAAACAAAAAAAATGTGAATCCAAGATGGTAAAACATTGTGTTTTATTAAAATACTTTTGCGTAATAACTGACAATGCAGTTATTACTGCAATGTGAAAGTTGTTAAGATCAGTGGGTCACAAGCTGTGGGTTAGTATACCATATTTTTGTAATGTTTTAGCTCATTTAAACTCTAAAATTTTTCTACTGTATGGAAGAAACATAAATATTTCATTAAACTTTTCTAGCTGCCTTCTGTACCATTTAAATTCCAATTGCTTGCATCAATAATATAATTATAAACCTGTTTGATAAATAATTTGGTCTGAACGAATTCAGACAAACCCTGTGCCGCATTTCCTGAATGTAAAATGCATCAGCTAAGCAGACAGAAAACTTTCCAATTCAGTACCTCCCTCCCACTGTATCCATCACAAACGTTATCAGCACTACAGTGTACACTGTGAAACGTACTGCTTGTCTGCTGTATATCGCAACTCCACACGTCCATGCAGGCCCACGAGCACCGGAGGAACAGAGAACACCAGCCGCACAGTGTGCTCATCAACTGCCTCTATCGTCTGCACAGTCACCATGTCTGCAAACAAACAACTTTGTTACATTCTGTCATCACACACCCATTGCATCCACAATATTACGACTACATTGCTTCCAATAATACAAACATTAAAGAAAATTTGCATTTTGTTGTGTTTTGACATTATGTGACCTCTGACTAGCCTTGTTCCCTTCAACATTCTAACCAAAAAAGTAAGCTTTGAAAGAAATAAAGTACTAACCTATGAATCTAAGTTAATATATTTGCAAAATAAATACTGCATTAATAGCAAATGCTGCAGTTTGGCTTGACTTTGTCATGTGCAATGGGAAGATGTGCAAATGTATTATGTTAAGTCAGCCATGTCTCTTCGCCCGAAGAAGCTGCTCCAGTCAGTCACACTCATGTTCCTGAACCCTGTGTGTCTACCTGATGATGGGAACAGATTCCAGTTCCCGAAACGTCGTAACACTGTCTGTCTGGAAAACTTCTGCATTTTGTTTACACTCATCGTTGTGTCCTTTGTCTTTTCTGTTTGTGTCTGATATTTGTTGTGTTTTGTTTTGTCTCTTCATTGTGTATTTTTGTTATTTTTCTGTTCGTGTCTATATCTACTGTGTTTCTTGTTTCGTCTCATCGTTGTGTCGCATGTTACTTGGTTTTTTTTTTTTATTTCTATTTTTTATTATTTTCATTTATTATCTGTTTGTGCCTTGTTTTATTTGACCCAATTCCATTTTGGAATTTCATGTTGTGTACGTATCTTGCTGACTAAAGCATACTCTGCTTATTTATGGTTTTCAATTATTTGTTTAGTTTTTTTTTGACAGTCATTCATTTTGCAATGGAGTATGTCCAAGCAACTAAATCCAGTTAAATCACAATGTTTTCAAGCACAACAGATGTTAATAAATTAGAAAAATTGTTAGCAACTAAATGAAGGACTTTAAAGCTAATTCTCAGTTACCACATTTAGTTAAAGTGAAACTCTTAAAGCTGATAGTATTACTGTTAGTTTTTCATATAGGCAGGGAATTATGAACTCGGTTATGAGAGTTTGGTAATTTGTGTAGGTCAACTGTGAACAATGTAGAGCAGTGATGGAGAGACATGACTCTCAGCAGCCTGTACTAGTGATGCTCCTGGCAACACAAGAGTAATATAGAGCCATGTGAGCTACAATTAACAGAGTGTCACACATGGATTGTGAGGATACAGATAACTGTGATAAGTGACGATTACAACACTGTTGTTCCATATATGACGAGAGACTCCACATGAAGGCAGTACAGGCACAAGGTGAGTTTAGATAACTGCCGGGTGTGGTCTACCGCAATTTTCATCATCATTATTTTACTTTATTTGTGCCACATTTTTTTTTTTATTTTAGACCCAAAATGTGACTAAATTTGGCTCTTATGAAATTTTTTTATCTCTCATAGTTTTCGCGTAATGGCTTGTTAAAGACATATTTTGCATGTTTCCGTTTTAACGACCACACTAAAACCAACTGATATACCAATCTGAAAAAAATTACAGTGGATAAAGACATTGCAGGCTACAGTGGCATGCTCATAAAATTAAAGAATAAAAATTATTTGTATTTTAGAAAAAAATTATTGAATTTTTAAAATTTTTATTTTCAGTTTCAGCATTTTTTTAAATTCAAATAATTTTTATTCTTTAATTTTATAAGTATGTCATTGTAGCCTGCAATGTATTAGTCCACTGTGATTTTTTTAGTTTGGTATATCAGATGGTTTTAGTGAAGTCGTTAAAACGGAAACATGCAAAATATGAATTTAACAAGCCATTACGCGAAAACTATGAGTGATAAAAAAATTTCATAAGAGCCAAATTTAGTCACATTTTGGGCCTAAAATAAGAAAAAAAATATGTGGTACAAATAAAAAATAAAATAATAATGATGAAAATTGCAGTAGACCGCGCCCTTAAAAGAACAACTCATGACACTCGTGACAGCTTAGCCCCTTTGTTGACTGTATTAGTAGAGGATATTGTCACTGACACTGCTTAGAATTAGCCAGGTTTAGCGCATGGTGAAGATAGGAGTTCATGTTTGAAGTTCACTTGTTTGGAAGGCAAATCGTGATAGCCTTCGATCACAGAAAATGCTAATCAAAAGCAATACAGTACTTCTTTTATCATTGGCAAACACAATGAAAGAAAAATATACAAACTGTCAAGAATGCACAGTATCCTGGATTCAGCTAATAATGTCCCTCACCCCTGACACAAGTGCAACAGGTGTCTATGTCTTACATAATGAAAGGGGCAACCAATGGTTTAAGATGTAAAGATACAGTATTAAGAAACTTAATTATATGATCTTTGAAATAGTTGTGCAATGGGAGTGCATAACTGAATTTAGTTATATGTACTTAATAATAATACATGGACTAAAGCATAGGCCGCTAAGTTAACCAATTGAATACAGTATATACACAGAATGTTGAAGTACTCAGAGGCTGGTACTTCTTGACAGAATCACACAAAGAAAGAGACGAACACAAACTCGTGCGAGTGTACGGTTGCACAATGTTTCGCCAACCTAAAGCGGCTTTATCAGGCAAGAATGTTTGTCTCTTTTTTTGTGTGTTTCTGTCAAGAAGTACCAGCCTGCAAGTACTTCAACATTCAGTCTAGATATTTAATTAATTATCATTTAAGATTACATAAAGTACTAAGTCTTAATATAGTTATAGTGTGGCATAAATTATATAACAAATTGTGTCACTTGTCATAAAAAAAATTTGTTCCATCAGAGATGAAGTTAAGGTTATTATTACTGAAAGATGGCTGTATGAGTATTACAGAAGTAAGCACATTAACTGGTATGTTTTAGTTGCATATTCAAAATAGAGAAACCCAAGTATTCACATGGTACGTACCATGGGGCTTGATAGTGACACACAGCAGAAGGACGACACACATTTTGCGCGGAAGAACGCTTCACGACGTTTCGCCACAAAGGTAGATTTCTTGGGCTACCTTTGTGGTAAAATGTCACGCAAAATTTATTTTTTATTTATTTATTTATTTATTTACAACAAATTTACAGAGGGCAAAAACAGCCCGAAGGCCTTGAACTTTACCCCCATAAACAAACAACAGTCAGGGGAACACAAATACATAAAAAAACAACATAAAAACAACATAAAAACCACAAAAAACAACATAAAACAACATAAAAATAAACATAAAAAATAAAAAATAAAAATTAACGAAAGATAATTAAGACAACAACAACATAGAAAGAAAACAAGGAAACATTGGACAAAGGGAGCGCACTGTCACCGGGAATGGAGTCGAGCTCACGGCAGAGGAGAGGACCCTCGGGACTGCTTTTCGGTCCCCTCTCCCCCGCAGCCAGTCCCACCCCAGTGAAGCAACCCCATTTGAAAAATGAGAAAAAATAACAAACATACAATACATACCAAACGGAAAAACAAGCATGAATGAAACTGAGGGACAGAACAAAACAAGAAGCAAGAAAACATGTGTAGGTGAAATCAACAGCCGGTGGATTCCCACACCGGAGGGGGCCCTGGTGCGGATTGCCTGCCTCCCAGGGCACTGTGCGGTGGGGGAAAGAGATCACAGCTGACATGACAGTGTCACTATCAAGCCCTACGGTACCATGTGAGAACTTGGGTTTCTCTATTATTGAATATGTAATTAGTTGCCTACCAGCATTTGCTTCATTCTATTAATCATTAGTATGTTTTTAGATGTGAGTTGAAAACATTGCATGTTTCCGAGAATTAATTTGGGCAAATGCTATGACAGCATAGAGACTTAATTTAATTTTTAATGTTTGTAATTAATAATGGGTGTGTTAGGACTTAAGTAGGCTACACTTACTGTGCCCATTACTTCTATGCAAATGCAGATACATCATTTAAATAGATATTTAGCAATACAGCATCAGAAACTCATGACTGATCAAAATTGTACGTCAGAAGTGGAGCACGAAAGTGGTATACAATACTTAGTTGTGCTGGCAATAAAGATATTTGTGTTGTCACTACTTTTGTTGCTATCATGTTGTTAACACTTAGGTAGAGAAAAGTGAGTACGGCATAACTGGAAATATGGTTATTTTGTTGCTTGTGCCAATAAAGGTTTAATACATCTCACAGCGTCTTGTTTCTTTTCATGAAGAATCATAACAAGTTGATCCTACTAGTAAATTGTTGCTAACTGGGTCAACCAAGTTAACTGGGCAGTCCATCACTTTCCCTATGAAAAAAAAAAATTATGTCGTCTGAGGTTGGCCAGATCTTTATGGCAGGTCTGGCTGATCTTGGATTGATGCCAGGTATGGATGACATTATTTTATGTATAAGGGAACCTTTTATTGATCATACAAGATTTAATCTTTCCTCTCTTTTTAAAGGGAAATAAAAAACCACTTTGTATAAATGAGAATTTTGCATTAACAGGGTTTGTATAATTTTTTTCAAATGGAATAACTCCTTGTTGAAAGTGGATGAATCATGGCACAAAACTGAACACAGAATATTGTCTAAATCTCAAGGTGAAGTTTGCAAGACCAACTTTTAAGTAATCTCTCTGGGATTTAGAAACCTATTGCTTAATGTTCATTATTCCACTGAATACATGCTAATGCTCTTATGATTTCTTCCAGTTCAGTATTTGTTTTCAACAAAGAATAGCTAACAAATATTTAAGAGTATTTTAACATAGTTTCATGGTTGGCAGTTTTTTTTGCTAATGTTGTGAGCAAAAATTAATTTTCTCAATAGAATAGGAACTTTAAGAAAATGTGTATGTAATCTGCAATGTAGTGTCTTTTGCCAAGTTTGATAATATTTAACAACGTAGTAGATCTACATATTCTCAGCTAAAGTCCATTCTCATTACATGAAAATCACAATAGAATCACAAGTACCATCAATGGAACATACCTTGAGTAGGTTGGCCAGGAGGTATTCTGCCATCTGGATACACTGTCAAAAATAGTTCAAAACAATTTAATAGCCATTTGTATGATTTTACATTTTATATAGCCCTACAGTACAGATGTATTACCAAAATATTACTAGCTCCATGAGTCTCAATTTTAATTGTAAATCTACTTTCAAATATTGAAATATTGAACAAACATTGGACCAAAATTTAAAATAATTAACTTATAGTACTACCTAGCAATTAAATCAATAAATACATGTGTGTGAGTGCATATGCAAAAAAGTCAACCATGTCGGAAAAAACTAAATGGAATGGATGTGGGAAGTGAAAAGCAGGATAGGCCTACATTATGCAAATCTCCTGAACTTACTGTACAAAAGCATTGGTAAACCAGAGAAATTCATTGATTCAACAGAGAACTGTACATGAAGGACAAAATTCACTCCACAAAATTTCTGTTTATTAAGGACGTAACGCCCCACATTGATGTGAGCAGGAAACTCTAGGGCTCTGACTACCAAACACTCACATTAATCACTGCTTGAAAAAAATACTTCTAAATGAAAAATAAAAAAATTATTTTAAATAATAAGTATTTTTCGTAAAATTTACTAAGGAATAATGTGATAGGAAGGAATTTAAATAATAGTAATAATAATAATAATAATAATAATAATAATTTTAAAAACCCAGAGGTGTACGTATTTGCTCATATTATTTTTAAGTGAAAATTTTAACGTATATACTGTTTAAAAATGTTGTGTTAAAATTTTTTTATTCTGTAAGCAGACAAACTTTTAATACAATAATTACCTTTCTGCCTCCAAAATAAACAGATACATACAAATTGTTAAACTTAAAAAAACCAAGGTTAAGCTATTGGTTTAAATGTGTTATAAATACATACAGCATATGTACATCCTTCTTTCTGACATTACTATTGTTTTTTTTTCTCAAGGGACTGTTGCTTAAAGAAAATAGTCACTATAGTGAGCAAACAAAACATGCTGTCTTAACTGTAACTTTTGAATTTTCCCTTGGTGTAGCATAAGTTTAGCCGACAAGAGGTCCAATTCCCCTTTATGCATCACACAGTAGGTAATTAAACCTAGAAAAATTTCTCAACTTGGCAATACGTATTCTACAATAATATTACTTAAGTAGCATGATTATCTACAGACTATAAATTAATATTTTAACATTGATCACGGTAACCATTCAAACTCCTCAGCTGCAAATATGATCCGCAGAACCCTTAAGAGGACATTTTATAATAAGGTGAATGAAGTACGAGTATGAGATTTGACATCATTAGAATCAATAACACCTCACTGCATGGATGTGACGAACTGTTTAGTTTTTCACGAGTGTTAGCAAAATGTTGGAACACTGCAAATAGTTTGTTATAGTCTGATTCCTTAAATCAACTATTTCTGCTTCACAAAGAATTGTATGTATGCATTCCTAGATTACTACTTGTAGTCTTGACCATAAACAAACCCAGGCTGCAGTGAGTGCAAGAATACACTCACCGGCATGCAGAATGGAAACGTGTGTTTTCCAGTACTCTTTAAACTTGTATTATGATGCTGGCTACAAATACATTATATCACAATAAATACAATATTTCATAATGCACTTCCATCATCATTTGAACAAAATATGGATGTGATGGTTGAGAAAGCTCTGGATACCACAGACGATCTTGACTATAGATGGTTCGGGACAAAATGAACACTCAAAAAAGTCCTAATTAATTTATATTTTCCACTAGTTTATATATTTTCGCTGCACGCAAAAATAAACATCGACAAGTGCATTTATTTTCATAGGAGTGTAGATTGTTTACATGTACAATACATTACACTGCTCTGCAAAATGTTACCTACAATATCTACCTACGTACTTATTAAATAAACGGGTTGCTATAGTTAATAGTAGTCTTAGTTACAAATATATGTGAGTTAACTTCTATACAATATTGGTTTCTGTGCAATGTCTCCAAATTCAAACGACACGCATTATTGCCATTCCAAATCTTGTAAATGTGTGTACTACATTTTATTTGAATTTGAAATTCAAAACTGTCACTAAAAACCCACAGGCCACGACATATGTTATTCAGAACTTAATGTTCCGTTCAATTGTATTTCCATGGACAACAATGACACACTTAACAGAAACAATAAATAACATAGTTTCTTAATGCGTGGAACAAAAAAAAATGCTGTTTCTAATTACAGATACAAAGGCTGGCAATCGTAAAACATAACAATTTACGTAATACCAATGACTTCACATCATTTGACAATGATGTTCATTAACAATGATTTTTAATACTTTTGAGTGTGTTACAATAAACCATCTTTATTGCACAATGGATAAACTCAATCAACTATGTATACTTTCTAGCGAAGCTAACCCTGACGCCAACTCTCAGTGGAATATTGAACTACGTCTGCAATGCGGAACACTAGAGGCAAAGTGTAGACAACTGTTAAATATTCAGTGATTCGGTCATGTCACTTTCAGTTAGAACTAACTAAGTCAAATTATACAGTCAGTAAGTATGTAAATATGATCATAAATAAATGTTTTAGAGTATATTAAATACAGAGAGGATAAATTCTTTTGAGTTTATTACAGTAATGTTGTATTTTAATAAGAAGATACATGGAAATACATTTCGTAATTTTCTACCGACCATACGAGGAGTTAGGCAACTACATATTATCAATGTTGAATTATATGCAATAACAGCTAGTGATATTTTTCAAAGGTTAAATCATTAGTGCTCACTTTATCCCAAATTACCTAGACTTTGAGCCGTGGACACTCATACAGGACAACCGCTTTATCAGGGAAGAAGTAAAGGCTAAACTGATATTATTCATTCTGCACATTCATGTTGAAAAGAAGAAGAAAGACAATTAATTATAAAAACAATAGTAATTGATATGTGGCATAACAATGTTCTGAGAACTTTGTCTATAACGAAGTCAATTTCTCTGCTGGGTGAGCTGCCATTGTTAGAACAGTCAATTTGACAAATTTTAGCCCAAAAAATTTGCTAATTTAATATTTCCTTGAAGTAATTTGAAAATGAGGGCTTCATTTATACAGCAACTCAACTACATATGTACTATTTGCTTTTTTACAGTTAATGATACAACTGTAGTCTTTGTCATAGTCGGTACAGCAGTGCACTGTAGTTGTTGAAGTAACACTACCTGTCCCATGCACGTCAACAAACCTGTGCGCGTATAGTTAAGAGCAGGTTGCGGTATCAAGTCCACGTGCTGTCCAGGGAAGTAATGAGCTGGCAGCAGTCCCTGGTACTGTAGCTGAAGAACATGGTCAGGGGGCAGGACAAGTCCAGGAGGGGTCGGAGGGTGAGCAACAGTCCCTGTGTTCTGGGGTGCTTTGTGAGTTCCGCGGGGTCCCGGCGGAGCTAGACCCGGCCTCAAAGGGGGATGGAATGGTTGCGGGAGCAGACCCTGCTGCTGCAGGTGGCTTATCAAAACCTCCTCGGGGTTCGGCCTGTGGGGACGTTTCTGATGCACTGTGTAGTGAGGAGGCAGGACTCCTTGTTGTTGAAGGTGAGAGAGGATGTCTTCCAGTTCCTCGTCAGTAGGACCTGGCTCACTGCTCCCACCCGAGTTCATCTGAACAACTGTTCCAGGAGGTCTCTTGCTGAAGGAAGGTTCTCTGAAATACACCTCGGAAGGTGGACCATTCTCAACTGGGATATTTGCTGGTTGTCGCGGATGCAGCCAAACTTGAGGTTGGCCAGGTCTAGATGGCTGAAAAGGATTCAAGTGGAAAATTTCAGGAGCTCTACCTGGTTCCCTTTCACCGCCGCCCGGTTTGTTAGGTACAGGAATATTTGCATAGTATTCTGCTCCTGGTTGGCTGGGCTGCAAAACAGGCTGAAGTGGCCCGTCAGAAGGCATGACTATTTGTCCACGAGTCTTTTCTGGTGGTGCTTTAGACATATCAGAGGGTAACGATACTGGAATATGAATTACGTGAGTTCCTGGTAATGATGGGACTGGCAAAGGAATATCAGTTTTCCCAGCAGGTAACACAGGGTGAAAAGGTTCTTTTTCTATGACATTCATTAAACTACTTAAGTTTTGTTGTGCCATTTGGTCTTTTAGTAATAAATTAGATTTTGAGTCTACCATTGGCATTGTTTCATTAGCAGCTATAGAAATGTTAGACTCTGCAACTTTGTGTATTGCATTTAGTCTCGTATCTACAACAGGAATAGTGGTTGTATTAACAAATGTTCTTGGAGGTATAGTCGAAGTCATTATATTTTGATAATTTTGCTCAATTCTAACTGGACCTGGAATCAGTTGCTTATTGTCAAAAGGATGTTGCTCACCCTTCTGTGTTTTTGGTATATTTTTAGGTTTGTTGTAAGGGAAATTTGAAAGGTTTATAGGACCTGGTATTTTAGGAAATAATGTGTCTTTTTCTTCTACGTTATTAGTAGGAGGAGACTGCCAGAGGTTCGGTTTTGTTGTGGTGGATGCATGTTCTCGTTTTGTCTCATTCTGTTTGGCGTCTCCTTTCAGCATCACATTTGTGGAAGGCTGTCGAGAAGTGTTCAGTTCTTTTGGTCCAAGCATAGTTTGTCCATCATGTCGCAGTCCAGTTGTGTCATTGGTACGGCCTGAAAATTTTCAATTATTCTGTGTAATGAAGGTACTCTAGAATTATGAAGTACAGCAAACTTATTCAAATTATTATTTTCAAATAAACTATAAAGTTAGTAATTTACAAAAACCTTTCAACAAGGATTAACTATGTACTACTAGTTCATTATGGCCTCAAACATTAAATTTTGAGAGCAGTTCAATGTATATACACTATGCATGTCAGTCACCTTAAAAACTGTTGAAAAACAAAATTTGACTGGAAAAATTTTCATGGGCATTAAGTTTATTGTGAACAACATTTACTAAGTTGGTAGGTCTTCAAACAAGGGCTATAAGAACTTGCATATGTATTTTTCATTTAAATATTATACTAAATTGTTTTAACTTCTCTTTGACTACAAATGAATGAAGACATACCTACCTAAAAATTCAAGCTGGACCACTGAAGATAATACCGTACTTACTCGCAAACTGTTTCCAGTAATTCAATCAATTTTTTTTATCAGAACAATGGGGTACAGATATTGTGAGGGGGATTCAGAAAAAAAATTTTGTGTAAAACATTTCAGAGTACACATTTATCCGTATTTACTCATCTATAGCATGCTTTTTTTAAACAAAGGAAAAGAGTTGAAAAAGACAAGTGCGGATATTATGCTAATTTTTTAGAAACGTGTTTAAGGCTTCAAAATTTTGAGTAAATACTGTAATTTTGAGTACAGTACTATATACTGTATTTAGTTTTAATACGTATATGTAGTGTTACAGCATGCAACACAGAAAGATAAATAAATGTAAATATCTCATACCTGGTGTGTGGGCCTGTGGACACATCCATATCAAACAACAGTCATCCCCTGGCAGGTGACTGAGAATGGCGAGACCAGGTGGGCAGCTCAGCTCCACAGGAGGGGTGGGTGGCACAGGTGGACAAGTGGGTTGGCAGGTGATGTTGCCAACCTCACAGAAGCACCGCTTCTCGCACCCAGTCAGCTTGGTGGGCACCTCCTCCCAGTTGTCGAAGCGATGGCCTTCAAACTCGCACGAGCCATTATTTTTGCACACCACGTGGTCAGGACAACAGTGAGGAGGCGAGGGAGTGAACCCCGCAGGGTGCATCTCCCAATCGACACAACTGGGGTCCAGCACGTCCAACCCAAAGTCAGTCGGACACTCAATGACCGCACAGTGAACTTCAGAGTTGGAACAGGCACAGTACTCTACGCAGCCGTCGTGGAACTCTTCTCCTTCTTTGTATGAATGTCCCTTGTATTCACATCCACCTGCTGTCTTATTGAGCCCCATCAGTGATTGTTCTGAAACATTGACAACACTGTATTAAGACCATTACCAGTAGTGTACATGCATCCTTGAAGTCAACAGGCAGTTGACACCACACTCTCAGACCCTCATTGTTTGAAACACCTAAAAATTATACACATGTTACTAACAAGTATGAAGCATTACTGATGCACATCTGAAGTTACTGCTATGAATTTTTTCACATTTACTTTAAGTCTGGGATAAACAAACTAATGTGCGTAAACATTCTGTGATTGGATGACAGCTACCTAAGTTCACCTTGAAATGTAGGTCACATATAATTTAACCTGCATTGCAAAGAGAAAATACCTTACCTACTTCCTTGTCTTAAATACGTAAGCTATGTATATTTCTGTAACATGTAATTCCTGCACACACTTAAAAAGATTTTGCCATTTGTTATCTACAACATATAGATGCACTGTGTATTAATAATATACTTTACGTAGTCCGCTTTGACAAGTGTGCGGTGCCTGATATACAGTACACAAAACCGATATACTTATAATAGCCTCCATGGTGACTGCAGTTGCTGACGTGCCACAGACCAGTCAAATACAGAAAATGTTGAAAGTTTTTTTGATATATATTTCTCAGCAGCACCAGTGAGGTGAAGTTGAAGTAAAACATTCACCTTACATTTACAAGGCCAATGGTTCGATTTCCCTCCTTGACTATCCTGATTTTGGTTTTCCGAATGCTGAACTGGTTTTCCTAAGTACATGCCTTGACCTCTTCCTGCTGTGTATTTTTACCAAGGCCTACAAGCTGTTTGGGCGGAGGGGGGAAGGCAAGTAAAACTTCCTGTGAATATGTAAAAATTTAGCTCCTGCTGCTAAGCAAGTGATGGCACTTGCATCTGACATGACAGGTGTTACTAGTGAATATTTTCAGCTTGTATAGAAAAAAAAAGGAGGGGGATCAGAAGGGAATACGAAAACGTCAAATGTGAATCTTAATTTTGGAACTCTATTTTTTATTTGTAATTTTTATTTTTTCTAAAGTATTTTACATCTAACAGAACTACTGATAACAGTTTACTGAATATTACTTTTTGTGATCAAATATTACATTTGTGCTGGGGTTATGAATTAACTTTTACAAATTGTTACTATAACAGATGAGAGACAGTTTTTGTAGACTTTCCCCTCAATTACACCATTTTTTATTTGTCCATAAAAAGAGTGTAACATAGGGGTTCTACTATGCCTAGTAATGTGTTTTGTGTTGTTGTGGTCCCGCGCCATGTCACATACTGCCGTCACTTGTTGTCCTGCCAACCTGCTGTGCTGACTATTCCCTGCTGCTATATAAACGTTACTCTGCCTAATACTATATACACAATAATTCCCCATATCTTCCCTCTTCTGACTTTAGGTTATGTTCTCAAGGTCTCTACACTAGGTAGCGTGTTGGTGTCCTTATCTGGCGGCCTCATCGTATGATTCGGGCTGTTTCTGGTTGTGTCCTTGCACTGGAATTGTTTGAGTGTTCTTCTGTTTGGGCAGGGAACCCCCGGAAGCCCTGCTGCCCATACTCTTCTGTCTCTCCACTCACCTGGTGGTCATTCTGCTCTGAGTCATTTGGTGAAAGTGCTTGCTCTTCTGTGCTTGTATCGTTTCTGTTGCCTGTACTTCGTAGGTCTTCTCTATTTCGCCTGACCATGGTTCCCTTGTTAGTGGTTGCTTCATATGATCGTGTTGCGAGCCGCTGTGTTTTTCTTCCAGGGTACCACAATTGGCTGTGCGCTTGGGGTGCTGGCTTTATGTACACTTCTTGGCCTATCACTAGATCTGGTAACCCCCGTGCCTTTTTATCAAAGTGAGCCTTGTATTTCTGCTTCTTTATCTCCAGTAATTCTATCACCTGCTCTGGTACTTGAGGTTTCAGAAGTCCTGTGGATGTGAGCATGTGTGATCTTGTTCGTCTGGAAATAAGTCGTTGTACGGGAGAGGTTTCCAAACCTTCTGTTGGTATGTTGCGCCATTCCAGTAGTGCTAACCATGGGTCGGTATTTAACTGCAAGCATTTCTTCATTATAGGTACTCTTAGCAATATTTACAGACGCTTCTGCATTTCCATTGCCCCGTGGGTGATATGGAGAGGATGCTGTATGCTGGAAATCCCACGCTTTTGAGAAGGCCTGAAACTCTGAACTAGTAAAGCCTGTTGCGTTATCCGTGATCACTGTGGTGGGTATTCCGTGTCGTGAAAACTGATTCTTCATTACTGTGATAATTGCTGCTGAGTCAATTCTAGGCAGACTGTCAATTTCCCAGAAGTCAGAATAATAATCTGTCAGAATCAAATACTGCTTGTTGTGCACCTGGAACACATCTGCTGTTACTTTCTTCCACGGAAAGTCTGGTATCTCATGTGTCAGCATCTCCACGTGAGGTTGTGCTGTGGCAAATTCTCTACATGTTGTACAGCTGCTGACCTTTTTCTGTATGTCATCCTTCATGTGTGGCCAGTAAAGGGTATCTCTTGCTTTCCTAAGACTTGCTTGTAAGCCCTGATGACTCAAGTGTGCTTTGTACAGCATTTCAGCCCTCATTTCCTGTGGTACTACTATGCGTTCCCCTCTGAATATCACTCCATCATAGACGCTCAGTTCATCTCTGCAGTGCCAGTATTCCCTCACTTCTTCAGGTACATCAGCTTTGTTTCCCGGCCAACCGTCCCTGATGATGGCGACCAGTCTTTGTAGTCCACTATCTGCCACTGTGCATTGTTGGATGTGACTTAGTGTAGCTTGGGTCACATTCAGATGCTGGTGTATGCTCATACCTTGCAGCTTCAAGACAAATTCTTTGTCGCTGCCATGGTCTTGTCCTTTGATCTCTGGTACTGGTGCTCTGCTGAGTGTGTCTGCTAAGTACAGTTCCTTGCCTTTCTTGTACTTTACCATGATGTCATACTGCTGTAATTTCAGACGTATGTACTGGAGGCGCTTCGGTGTTGCCAGAAGAGGTTTTTTGAAGATGGTTTCAAGCGGTTGGTGGTCTGAGTGTACTACTATGCTGGTTCGACCACATAGGTAGTGATGGAAGCAACTGCAGCCAAAGTAAATAGCCAGTGCTTCTTTTTCTATCTGCGCCCAGTTGCGTTCTGTCTGTGTTAGGCTTCTTGAAGCGTAGCTTACTGGCTGTCTGTGCTGTAACAGGGCTGCACCTAGTCCATACTGACTAGCATCCACTTGGAGTTCCACTGGTTCTTTAGGGTCATAATATTGCAGAACTGGCGTGGAGCTGACTGCTGTTTTTATGTTCTCAAAGGCCTGCTGGTGGGGACTGTTCCACACCCATGTCACGTCATTGTGAGTAAGCTGACGCAAGGGTTCCGACAATGTAGCTAGTTAAGGAAGAAATTTTGCCAAATAATTAACTAATCCCAGGAAGCGCTGCAGATCTTTTACAGTGGTGGGTGGCTGCATGTCTTGGATGGCCTGTATTTTGGCTGGGTCTGCTTTGAGGCCCTCTGCACTTAGAACGTGGCCCATGAAATTCACCTGCTTTTTATGTAGCCTAAGTTTTTCTGGGTTGAATTTCAAGTTTCTTGCTTGAGCTCTCTGTAACAGACGCTCTAGATTTTGGTCATGCTCTACTAATGCTGCTTCTTCTGTGGGCCCTCTGCCATAAACCAGTATATCGTCTGCTATGACCGCGACCCCCTTTAATCCTCTAAGAGTTTCTGTCAATGCCCTCTGAAAGTCTTCTGGTGCAGTTGACAAGCCGAAAGGGTATCGTAGCCATTTGTATCTATCACCATCTGGCCCCCAAAATTTTGTGAGCCTGCTGCTGGCTTCATCGAGTTGCAAATGCCAGAATCCACGCTTCAAGTCCAAAACTGAAAATATTTTGGCATCTGTTAGTTCTGGCAGAATCTCTTCAATAGTAGGAATTATGAAATGTGCTCTTTTTAACTCTTTGTTTATTTCATGTGGGTCCAAGCACATTCTGAGATTCCCACTCCTCGTTACTAGAACTAGGTTGCTGATCCAGTCTGTTGGTTCAGTTATTTTCTCTACTATCTTATCCTTAACCATTTCTGCCAACTTTTCCTCCACATTTGGTCGCAGTGCAATGGGGAATCTACGGGGTGGCTGCTGCACTGGTTTGGCTTCTAAGGTAATTTCCAAGTGGTGTTTGCCAGGCAGGCATCCAATACCTTCAAATACATCTGCATATCTACATATTAAGCTGTTATTTTTCAGAGTCTCTCTACCACCTATATGACAAAGCTTTACACATACCTTTACGAGTCCTAGTGCCTCACAACTTTCAGCTGAAATTAATGGCCTTTGTTTAGTATCTACCACTTGAAATGTCAGCATTCCCTCTTCTTCTGTGTTTGGTACCCGACACCGTAGTTGTATCTGGCCCCTCGGTTGTACACATTGACCGTTGTAACATTCCAGCTGTATTCTGCTTGTGTCTAACCTAGGATGTTCCATGCCTACGATTGCCTTATATACTCCCAGGCCCATAACATCACAAGTGGCCCCTGTGTCTAGCTGTACTTCCATCCTGTGCCTCTGGTCGCCCACTTCCAAGGTCGTAATCCATTTCTTTTTGTTGGTAGTACTTATCTGAAAAAGATGCTCCTCTTGATACTTCGCTGGCCTTACTGGTGTTTCTGTAACCTGCTTTTCTAC
>PNEQ01110193.1:19569-31746 GCA_003012365.1 Medauroidea extradentata
CGGCATATTTTACCATATGCTGGACAAAGTTCTTTTTTTCGTTGATGGCTGCCCCCACAGTAAAAACATTGTGTGAGCATAGCAGTCTGACCTTGTGGCTGCACCCTACTGTCCTTCTTTGTTCTTTGGAGTTTGCTGGCTGCAAAGTTAACGGTTTCTTCCATCGTGTTGGACGATCCCATTTGTTGCAAATGATAGTAGGTGGCTTCATATGCCCTGCATGTGTCAATGGCACCCTGCAAGGTCAGCTTTGCATCTGACAACAACTGCCTGCGCAAACGATTGTCTGCCACTCCTACAAATATTTTATCTCTTAACATTTCCCCTGCTAAGGCACCATATTCACATGTGGCACTTAATGCTCGTGCCCTGCATATGAATTGTACCGCGCTTTCTTCAGATTCTTGGCGAGCTGTGCCAAACACCCACCTCTCGTAGATTACATTCTTCGCCGGTGTGAAGTGCTTGTCAAACGCATCCAAGATTGAGCTGGTTTTCTTATTGTTTGCCTCCGAGATGTCAAGTGTTTGGTAGATTTTCACACAGTCCCGTCCGATTATTGATAATAAACTAGCCACTTTAATCGCTTCCTCTTGATTGTTAAGTCCGGTGGCGATGCTGTAACTTTCGAACTGAAACCTAAAGAGCTTCCAATTTTCTTGTACGTTCTCCGAGTGAACATCGACAGGGTGCGGCACTGGAATAACATTACCTGTTTGCGCCATTGCTTATTTTGTTAGGAGCGAGTGCATGAAAAATTGGCCTTACTCATCCCGCACAAAAAAAATATATATATATATATATATATATATATATATATATATTATACACGTACGTGGCGCGCGACTTCTACTTTTCATTACTGTAACAGATATTATAAACACAGCAGTTAGTTGAACAATATGAGAAGTTGAGGAGATATCAACTTGGGTGTAATGTCTTTACTGCACAGTGCCAGCCTCCATAGCGTGGATTGTAGCATATTCGCATAAGGTGTAAGAGGTCCTGGGTTTTAATCCCAGCACGAGCATAAATGTTGTGTCATTTTCTTATATGTAGACAGTTTCTAAGCTGTCCCTTAGTAAGCCTACTGGCATAAAACCAGGGGAGGTGAATAACCTTCCAAATAAAATTTAAAAAAATTAATTTATTACGGAGTGACTAAAATTGTAATATAAGTATACAAATAATCTTAATATTCACGTCATGTCTGAGCTGATGCATGAAAACATTGTTCATAAGATTGAACTGCAGTAACATGTTGACATTTAAACTCCAGCAACAACCAACTCACTCTGTTTTCTGTAGAAAGATAGTATAGTTTACTGCATTCTTTCATTGGTGTGCGTGGCAGTTAATCTTTGGGAAGGCATGATGGAGGGAGGGGGGGAGTTAAAGCATGTCCAATGGTTGATATGCTCATTGCTTGAAACTGAGGGGCCTAGGGGTCCTCCCCAGGGAAAATTTTGATTAAATAAAAGTGCAAAATGGGAGCTATTCAAGCAGTTTTTATATACTGTATAAACTTAATCACAGGTAGGAATATTAATATTTTCATTAGATAATTTTTATATAATATTGTTTACGGTAGAACAATTCCCCATCCCTAAATAATTTGAAGGTGGGTGGGGTGTCCCCTGATCACCTTCTGCCAGGCACACCTGTGCATTTATCAGATCATTTTGTGTACATTTTTGCACAAAAATTTTGGACAAGTCATGTTTACAAAGTACAATTGATTTGAATATGTTATATTGCAGTAGAACTAACATGTATACATTAGACTGTAATTCGGTAAGAATATATTCTTCTGGTCTAAATAGGACTTAGTCATTTATTAATCTGCATTCACATTAATGTATTCGCAGCCACCACCACCACATGAAAAGTTGTTGGGGGGGAGGGAGGGACAGGACAAATATCTAACGTCATTGTACACATTTATGCAGATTGAGTACATAAACATTCTTCGACAGAACAGAAATAATGTGATAGTAAGAATTCCTTTAAATGTTCGTTTATACATTTTTATTTTTGAAAAACTAATTTATTGCATGAACCTTAGAAGTTTTTGAACAGTTTGGCAGCAGTATCTGAAGGTCCTTTTTGTTGAAGGGTCTGGTTAACAAGACACATATGCACAAGAATTTACTTCTTATAACTATTATGCTTACGAAAATGTTCATTTCCGTAAAATGAGTACCTACCGGTACTGGTCTTCAAAATGAATATCAACAGTGTTTTGGTCATCATTTTTGAGTTCTTAAAGAGTGATCTAAAAGATTCTGTTTGATTTTTACCATAGTATTCTTACGGCTCTTTTCTGAATACAGAAAATCTTTTTTACTATGAGTAGATTTTCCCCAGAACATTATGCAGTATATCACGATGGAAAGGCTATATGCATGGTAAACCATTAATGCTGAATTTGTACATATTTAATATGCCAACTAAATTAAGTAAAGCAAAACAGGCAGAACTAGATTTTACGAGAATATGCTGAATGTGCCTCTTCCAATTTAATTGACTTTAAATACGTATATCGGCATACAAATTTTAGGTCAATGGACATTGATTTCTACATCATTACAGTAAATGTTCATGGCTAGCTGTTTACTGTTTGTTGATTTTCAACCACAATTTAAGGCTGCAAAATTATTATTGGCTAAAATATAAGTTCTGCATGTAAGCTGCCAGCCATTACAATGCTGGTATCGTCTGCAAACAAAGTAGGTTTACAACTAGTTTTTATGTACAGGTAAATAAGGAATAGCAGGGGTCGGGGGAATTGAACCATTGAGAATCACATATTTAATTTTGCATGGTTTTGAATAAACAATGCTGTGTCATCTTAGAGACAAACTTCCTGGTATTGTTGTATGATAAATTTTAAAATTTTGTTGATGCCATTACAAGACCCATCTTTGTCCTCTTATATAAGTTCCTAAGTGTGGCATTGGTGAACTAGTAGCTACTTATTTACTTTCAGGACTCTGTTTCCCTGACGTATTTTAGTATTTATTCATACGTGACCCTTCTCATCAACACAATTTTGTTCTTTTGACCACTAAATGACCATTTTTAGATGGTATTATGAGTTATGGACAATTGTGCAAATTTTACATATTGTATTATGTAAATAAGAAATGAAAGAATCAATAGTGCAATCATTCAAGAACAAAATATTCACAAAAAATCATTGTTACAACTGTATCTAAAAAAATTACGACATTCCATACAATATCAGAATGAAGTGACCATAGCTTATCAAGAGAGCTTTCACTATCATAAACTTTCCCCTGTCCATACCACTGATGTGTGGGCTGCAGTGTGACCAGGGCCACTTGATGAGAATGTGAGACACGGGGCAGCATAAATCTGAGCCCCCTCCCCCACCTTGTTATTTTTTTTTAAATGTAGTGATGATGTGAGCTTGTAGGCCCTCAAACTTTTCCCTTACACATTGATTGTGTTGTCATAGCTCTGACCTCAGCAATCTTGGATATCAATGAAGTTGCCTTTGTGTGCACTTTACTTTTAAAATTGTATTTCACAGCAACCATCACAGTTTAATAGGACTTTAGAAAAACCCAATTACACTGTATTTAAAATTATAAATGACTTATATTTTTATTCAACAATGTGAGGCCTCCTAAAATGTGAGGCCGGGGGAAAACGCTCAAGACTAGGGCGTGAGTGTGACAAACCTGTGTTGGCAGGCGGAGGTAGCCACACCTCCACCGTGTTGCTGAGCATTCCTCCAGACTTGGCCCGGATGTAATACTTGTGCCCCGCTTCCAGGCCAGAAACAACCAGGCCGCTGCCATTCCGTGGCTTCCACGTCTTCTGGTCTTCGCTGACCTCCACGGTGAGATTGCTGGGGCCACCTCCGGGCATGTTCAGCTGGACCGCAGAGCTGTTCAGAGTTTCTGCTGCAAGCAGCTGTAGCGTCTGCTGATCCACACCTGGGGAGCATGTTGCAGGCTTAGTAAATGAGTCACTGCATATGATAAAGATAAAAACATCCCAATGGGAAACTCATAAGCATCTTAAAATAAACAACTCCTTCCACCCTCTTTCATTGGTAAATTTTATATTTTATGGCTTTAAACTGAACCTCTTTATATTGTGATTGATGGTGTCTGATCATAAAAAAATTCAGTTTAAAATAATAATCCACTACAGGAAACATTTAAAGATCACATTTTATGATTTGCTTTACTATAAATTAATTTTATTTTTAGTATGGAATGTTTTAGTCCATTAAGTAAATACTGATCTGTGTTAGTAAAGGTAACTGGAAAATGACCAAAAAATGTTATCCTGGTGATTGCATGGACCCTATTATCATTAAAGGTGATTTTAGTTTTTTCTAAATATTGCAATAAAATTTTTATCGATACTTGTCATTGATTCTTATAAACTAGACATAATGAGGCATTGTTGGCTCACTCAGTAACCAGCTGTCCTGTCACAGGAACGACCAGCACTTTGAACAAATGCAGCCACACTGGCTGGAGCAGAGCCACTTGTATGCCTTGGGGAAACTGATAAGATGCATCACGGCCGCTCGATGCACCACACATGTCATGATAGAATATTTCCCACCAGGCTTGCACCGTGACAGCTGCCATATGTAAGTTTGAAAAGTGGGTGGGCATTATAGGAAAAATTACTTCACGAGTCAGGACCTCCAGACACTGGTAGTTCTGCAAGATACATATCAGTTGAATGCTGCATCCATAAATGAAGACTAGAAATGAACACAAAAAACGTGAAAACCAAATCATCAGAAGCAGATGTAAAATTTTATAGTGAAATGAAGAAACTGTAGGGAGTGTTAATGTGTGCATCTTGAGCCTAATAATTATGCAAACACTTGTAAACTGCTAAGAGAGCCACTTGCCCTCCTGCATGATGCAACACCCCCATCCAATTGATATTACGCATGTCAGAGAATATAATTTTAAACAATTTATGTATTTAAATGATCAAAAGTAACTGTCAGCAAAATTACCTAATATGTAAAATTTACGTGTAACAAGTTTGAAAGGAATTGATACACATTTGATTACAAAAAAAAAGTTCTGCAAAATTTTCTTAATCAATTGCATCTATACTACCAAGAGACGCCTCCTATTTATTCATGCTTTAAGAACTCAATACAACAGGTGCTTTAAAATTGTTGCAGCATGTTAGGAGAAAAATTTTTTTAAGAAATACTACTAAACGTGAGTTCAATACATTTCTCAACAAAAAAAAAAACATTAAAAATAACACATCTTCTAGATATCATGCTTAGAAACATGATGATTCCGGTGAACCTCAAATGAAATTACTAAAAAACCAACATTTTCAGACTGCTGTCACGTAAAAAGTACCAACGGGAATAGTAGAACAAAAATAGGGACGAACGTGCAGGACTTTACTAAGCCCATTCCATTAATTAAAAGTAGGGTCAAGTCTCGTAGTGAAAAGTTAACTACCAAACACTGCATACCATCGTCATGCATCGTGCATAAAGGCAACACTGAACTTTTTCAGACTACTGTCACGTAAAAAGTATCAACGGGAATAGTAGAATAAAAATAGGGACGAACGTGCAGGACTTTACTAAGTCCATTCCATTAATTAAAAGTAGGGTCAAGTCTCGTAGTGAAAAGTTAACTACCAAACACTGCATACCATCGTCATGTATCGTGCATAAAGGCAATACTGTTGTTGGCGCACAAGCCAGTCTGGCTCTTATAACTCCCCTGTATCCGTATCTCAACCACAGCATCTAGCGTCTGCTATATAGTTCTGTTAATGTAGTATTGTACCTGTAATGTCTTTTAAGTTTCAAATTGTGTTGTTATATATGGAGTGAAATCAAGTTGCTGCAAATTTCAACAATGTATTAAGCATTCCACCTCGATCTAGAAGTTTTTTCCCCAACAGACACGATGCTGCAAGATATATTTTGGTTAAACCAATAAAAAATGTATTACTTTTTGTTTATACTATTTAAAAGAAACATCGTAATGCTAATAAGTAATTTTTAATATTTTATTTTTACAAACAGAATTAAATTAATATATTATTTGAATTAATAAAGTCAGATAAACCTCTTCTCTGTTACAAAATATTTTGGTTCAAGAAAATTTCATACATGTTTGAAATGAAAATCTTTGATGGAATTCAAGACATTCAATAAATTGTAAAACAAAATAGCCAGGGTTATGACAGAAAAATGGCTACACAGTGTACTCAATAAATAAAATTCAATAAATCTGAAAGAAAATTGCAACAAAATTTGATTGTGTGAAAGGGCCTTTAAAGCATGGAAAATACCTAGCTATGTGACGTGGACAAACTTTATTGTTCATTTGTCATAACTGTTTCACAACAGTGAGTTGATTATCTTCATGGGTAGTTTACAGTTAGCATCATTGGTATTGTTTACCTTTTTTTTCTGAGTGCAGATTAGTAGGCATATCTACACAAGGCATGCTAGATGTCAATTCTCAGCTACATCTGCAAACTTTATATTTATCTTATCAGTGAGTATAGAAAGGAGGCCTACAACTGGAACTAAAGACCCACTTGCATAAAAGTAAGACTACTAATACAGGTTGGAGTTATAAGATAGCTGGTTCCCACATTTAACCAACTTCTCCAATAAACGCATACTTTCCCCACAAATCCATGGATCCACATACTCTCCTTTTCAGATCCATTTACAATAAACCTTTCAACAGCAAAGAAAAAATTTATAGTGTACTGAAAGTTGTAATCCCACGACCAAATAGAGTATGAATAAGAATTCTGGTCAGTCATGTCACTCATCATCTAAAGTCTACATTATATTATGTTCCATGACCACGAATTGGAAATTAAATAAAACCCAATGTGTGACATGAAAACAAGTATGGAAAGTGAGTCAATGTAGCTGTAAAATAAATATAGGCCTATGTGAAATACAAAACAAAAAGAGGCGAGAAAAGCTTGTCTAAGAAAACATAATGTGTTCTGCTGTGAAGCCTGAGTTGTGTCATTTTGTCTTGTGTGTGTGTCATTATGTCAGTCACAGTTACTGTCTACGTTAGCTTAGTTATGTTGTTCTAGGTAGTTCAGATTCCCATTGCTTATTTGTTTCAAATTTGTTCAGACATTTTGATTTTTAATTTATTTATTAATTTTGAAAATTACTAATCACGTGTTTTATTACATACTAGCTTACATAATTTATATACTACTACCCTGGGATAATGAATACCTAGGCTACTTACGAGCCCTACCAGAGAACCCAACACTTTAGTACATAATATTAATACCACCTCCTTACGATCCACCTTCAATTCTCAAAAGTACAAACCCTCATCATTGGCATTTCTGGGAATAAACACTTGAAACTTGATGCTCTAAAGGTGCATTGCCTTACTGAACAAGGCAACAGAATTCCTAACATGACAAACTCATTTATTCGTAGTAGTACCTAAGTACTGAGACTACCGTCTGATGGGCAGTACAAACTTATGTCCTCACCTGCCTTGATCACATCCTGGTCATGCAGTGTGACGTCACACAGAACCACGGTGCAGCACGGGTCTGCAGGGTCGGGCAGAGGGACGCACCTATCTGATGAGTTGTTGGCAACTGGAGGACACCTGCACAACAATCAGCTGAACTACAATCTACATAGCAGAACACTGGGGCCGTGGAGGCTGAGTGGTCAGACAACTTGCCTCCCACCCAGATGATCTGGGTTTGATCCCCAGCACGGTAGGGTGCCTGGATTTCTGCATGTGTGAACCTTGTTGGACGATGTTGCTGGTCTGTGAGTTTACTCGGGGCTCTCCCGTTCCCCCTGCACTTTTCATTCCAGCACCCATCCATTGTTGTAGGGCCTAGCCTCACGTCATCCTCCAAGGCAATCAGATGCCAACACAGAACCCTAGTCGTAAATCCACAGTTTGAGGTGTGATACTCTGGCCATTCGGTACCCTCCCCATACAATACATATTAGTCAGAACATTAAACATTTCATTATGCTTTTCATCACTAGGCATAAACTTAAGATCTGTATAGTTTTCTTATTCGTTACACGTACAATTTATGGGCATGATGAAAAACATTGAGGAAAACAAATTTAAAACTTTACATTAAAAATACGCAAAAAAATTCTCACTAATTACAATAAGACTACATGAATATAAATAAATACATTAGACCCTAAATAACTAGATGTTAGTATTATGTAAGCAGAATATGTGATTAGCCGGTAATTTTGCAAATAAGTGTTTATTAAAAGCCACTCAATTAGCCCTGGTAAAGTAAATTTTCAAACTGAATTATTTGGCCATTACCCAAGTTGAGTTTTCTTGTATCGAAATGAATAACCAAGCTAATAACTTGCATTTTTTAAATCACAAACTGGCTAACCTCTAGTGATTGAGCATTCAAGTTGCACTTAGTTGATTCTAGAAGGTTACCTTTCATAAACACCTTTAATTACTCTAATATCCTGCTTGGCCGTATGGTTTAGCACCTCACCTGGGCTTACAGGACAAGTGACCGGCCTCTCCACACTTGCATACAGCATCACAGCCATCTTTGATTATATCTCCTCGTTGGTATGACTGATTCTTGTACAAGCAACCCTCCAGGGGCTCCACTTCTGTACACAAACACATCACACAATATTTGTTATGATTTCGTCAAAAGATGGAAAGTTACCATACTCTCTAAACTGGTAATTTTATGAATTTTCAATTGTTTGGCAAGTTTCACAGCATCTAGCTCTTAACAGATATACTGTACCTACTTAAAACTACAAACCCTGGCTTAGGAGCATACGGAGAATACCCCTGAGCTCTCCCGTCGTTAGCAGTTGACAAATTGAAAACGGGGAGGACGGACGTAATGCAAAATGCCATGAAGGTTAAAACTCAGTCTTGGAATGTTCATTACATCACCATTAGTACACAGTTTGGTCATGCACACAGGAGCAACACAACAGCTCACGGGCAGTCTCTCAGAGTCATTTCTACCAACAAATAATAATAAAATGTTCCGAGTGTCTTGATTTCTTAAAAAAAAAATTATGTGAGCCATATTATTACTGCACTGGATAATTTCCATAATATTAAACGACTACATAGTGTCTACGTTACCTGTAAAAATACGAGGGTTCTATGCATTGTGATTACCACTCTTGAAGCAGCTGCAATGAGAAACTGTATAGGAGGGTATAGGAGGGGAAACAACAGTGCAAAGATTCAAGGGGCTGATTGAAGAAAGTTTGGTCAGCACTTAACATCTAGGTTCTTAGCGCTGGTGAGGAGTGCCATGATGTATGGAGTGGCACCGGAATGAAGGGGCAGGAGAAACTGACGATACTCACGAAAACTCGCCGACCAACGGCACCGTCCAGCACGATTCCCACGTGCAAAAATCTGGGGACCAACCCAGCTGGGAATCGAACCAGAATTTTTTTTATTTAATTTATTCATAATTCTAGGAGCATTTACATGCTTCAGATCTTGTTACAAATAATATGCACAATATGCCGTAATAGGAGGACAACTGACCTAGCCACTGCACCAACCGCAACCCCAAGATTCACGGGGTGTGAAGAACAGAGCGCGGGGGTAGGTAATGCAGTCTACGCTCGTGAGGTCGGTGAGAGAGTCGAATGTTTTGCCAGATGACATGGTAACTATGAAGGGGGTTGGAAATTTCAGGAAGAGTTTAGAGAAGGTAGTCTAGTAGAGCACGAAGGAGAAATCTCGCCACAGGACTTTCATCAGCCTATTATGTAATCAGGTGCCTAAAAGATACAATAGATTCTTCATAGTCTTAGCTGCAAAATATATATTTCAAATGTTCTTGTACATTACTTTATAGGTTAACTTACGTGTTCTTGCATCTGTTACATGGTAATTAAATATTTCTTCATAGGCTATATATCTCGTTTAGTTACAGTTGTATCTAATGTTCAATATGGTGTATATGTGATTTGATGATTTTATTATGTATCAGACTTCCACCGTGAATTGAATTATTAAAAGAAAGGTATATGTGTATGCATCTTATGTATTAGTGTAGGTCTAAGGGATTATACATTTATGACTCATGTGTTTGTGTCTATGTGCATATGTGTGTGTAGGCCTACTACGCATGCACAAATTATTCATGTAGGCCTACTAGGGTAATTGTGTTCAATGTAAATATTAGATATAATGTAAATATTATGTACATAACTGACTTGTTCCATATCCGCAGAGCTATATTGCTTGCATGGGATGTACGGAATGTAAATAAAATAAATAAATCTGCAGTGAAAAAAAAATCTTGAATGGAATTTCGAGACCGTAGTAAAAAAATACATTAATTAAAAATTACTTCCATGACGTGATATTTTAAAATAATTTCCTGGATTTTCGTAGAAAGTACCGATGGTCCTCAGAGCTAACATTTCGAACCCGTCACAAAAGTGTGCCGGTTGTGCAACGTACCTGCTCACGCTGTGTGACGTATGATACCTTTGTCACTTGCTGAGCCTTAGTTACTTTTTAAACCATAAAATAATTGGGTTAGTCTTAACTTGTGCCTCAGTTTTCTTGTGTACTATATAAGCGTTTAGGTTATTAAAGTATATGTATGTTTTGTTTGTTTTAATAGTAAACAGTCGGTAGCAGTGTAGACAACTATTAAATTATTTCTCCCCTAAAAGTAACTCAAAAACCCCTACAATCGTGCAGAAACCCCCTAAATTCTTAAACGCTACTATATCACTGCATAATTATATTTGACATTTGTCTTCTAAAATGTGTTTTACAAATACAAACTGAAATATAGGCAAGGTAAACTGAGCATAAAAATCTAAAACATAGTTTTATATTTTACAACTTAACAGGGCGTATTCTTAGGTCAGGCTACTTTTATTTAACAATACACGTAAAAAAGGAATCTCAGATATCTACAAGGATTAGCTTTATATCAGGTTTAATCTGTGATGTAGCAATTTTGGGGCTAAGGTTAGCAATCATTTTCAGAGTTGATACATTTTCTGGTAATCGTTTTTGAATCTCTTCATCCAAAGTAATTAGAAATGGCCTATGTCTCTTTCTTATGTCGTCTAAAGCCACTGACTCGCGAGTACATTGTACATATGGAACCAAATAAAAATTATTTTATAATAAATCCCTAAAACTAATTTTAAAAACTCCTAAACATTTCGCCCCCCTAAAATTACCCCAGCACACATATTTTCTCCCTACATTTAGGGGGGAAACCCCCAAGTTGGCTCGACTGGACGGTATTGCTGGTCACGTGACTGGATCTACAGTCGTTGGAGTCCAGTGTTGCCAACTTAGCGGAATTCCCGCTAGTTTTAGCGGGGAAAATTATTGTTCGGCTGAGAAATTTTCTATTTAGCGGACAGCGGAATTTTTGGCGGATTTTTAGACACTTTACAGCGGAAATTAG
This sequence comes from Medauroidea extradentata, assembly GCA_003012365.1. Lineage (NCBI taxonomy): Eukaryota > Metazoa > Arthropoda > Insecta > Phasmatodea > Phasmatidae > Medauroidea > Medauroidea extradentata. Next base: position 31,042 of record PNEQ01110193.1, read on the forward strand.
CGGTTTTGTAAAATGTTCTGGTATCTTCGATATTATATGAATTTCAGCGAAGAGGGGTGGGAACAGATTAAACCTGATAGCATGTAAGCAGCCAAGCAGTTGCTATTAAAAAAAGTTAAGGATGGAACAATAATGGCGGTATGTTATTTCAAAGTTCAATATTATATTTATGCTATTGCCACGACAGATGCACAGAATGCGTTGTATGTATTTATTAACCGAAGTGTCATTCATAATTAATTGTTTTGCGTTGTATTACACATGCACATTTCACGTGTAAGTTTTAAGTTTTACTGTTTTAAATACGGTACTTTCTTAAATAAATTTTAATATCTTATACTACGAATTCTCTGACATTGAATACTGTTTTCGTCGCAACAAACTACTTTAGACAAGCCCATAATAAATTTACACTACGCTGAAAAAGCAACCTTTTTTTTTTAGTTCGATTGGCATAGGCGGATTTATTTCGTAACTTTGCGTTCAGATACCGGCAATTATTCTGCTATCAAGTTTTCAAAAAAAAATATCAGGTTGAAATAAGGATTTTTACAACAAAAATTAAACATGTAAAATAATTTATGTCTTCATGATAGCCATTATTATATATTATTATTCCTTTTAGCGGATTTTGTAACAAAATTTAGCGGGCAGGAATTCTTTGACTTGGCAACACTGCGTTGGACACAGTCGTAGAACAAGTCT